>CATIWR010094618.1:0-16278 GCA_949677035.1 Omphalea diandra | reverse complement strand
TACAAACCTTCCAAGGAAATGAATCAACAAGATTAAAAACTAACGAAGAATATGATATATTTAATTACCCAAGTTTCCTTGAAGCTGTCGGAGAAATTGAGTAGCAACTTCAAAAGTTTCAAAAATGAAAAGAAACACCTTCATTCACCTTAGGTATTTCTTCGGATGAACAACAAACTACAACTAAAAAGAAAACATAGCAACTGAAATTACTAAAAAAATATTTGATCAATAAGTTTCATAATTTCACATTTTTCAATTCCTATGACACATACAACAAATAACTTGTCTTATGTTTCAAATTCTAACTATGAATGGCTTTCTAATTCTTGCAGAATAATGAATAAATCCTCGTCCAAACCAAAAAATGTAGACAAAAGATAACAACCAACAAAAATATTGAACAATCTTCAAATGAATTTGGCATCTCCATTTTGGCATCAATTTAACAAGAAGTTGAAAAATATTACACAAAAAGAAAGAATACTTTCTGACTTTACTTTCTCCATTAATCATTGATTATAAATAGATTATATATCATTGAATAATATATTTTTCATCTATTGTGGTCAAATTTTAATCAATTACTATGATCTTTGCATTAACCGTAAAGAGATAAGCAATCTTTCAACTGGTCATGAACTTTACTCTACAATACTAGAAATTTAGGCTCTTCGAATGAATATTCTTGATTCCAAACGTACAATCCATCAACCAATAAGAATTTTCTTCTCACACAAACCATATGTAAAGTGTTCATCTCATTGATAATGTTTTTAATGTTTGCCTACTATTATTAGTTATACTAATTTTTAACTTGTTTTTTTTCCAATACCAATTTGACTTAAGGATACCATACATGAAAGATTGGACTATAAAAGAAAGACAAACAAATTTCAATAATGTCTTGGACGCAGAGCTAAGAAATATTCCTAATCTTGATATTTCAAATGCATAACTAGAAAGTACTCCATCTATTTTTTATAACATTACAAATTTAACTAACAATCTATTTTATACATAATGTGAAAATATAGGTATTTTTTGTTGTGCTTCACCAACAACGTTATTTCCTGGTATGCTTGAATTATGAAACTTCATGCATTGAAATTATAGATCACAGACCTTTGCCACAAAAAGTGACTTTTAAACAAAATATGAAAAATGCCCAAAACAACTTGTAAGTTCTACACAAATCAAAATAATGTAATTTTTTTTTAAAAAAAATTCCATTGATTATAAAACTCTAACTACTTGTATTAAACTATTTTAGGCTGAAGGATATCACAATTATTTACCATCAAGATTACTTCACAAAGCTAAAAATCTAAAAAAAATTCACAGAAAAATTGCTTAAAATGCCATGACAATCAAGAAAATTACACAGACTGTGGAATTTACTGCATCATACATATGGAACTTACAGAGGAGAAGGACACCACTGAGATTCTAATCTTAAAAAACGTGATGTAAGTTATAACACATTCTTAAATTTATTTCTATTTATATTATAATTCAATAATTGTAGTCGTATCATTTCAATCTTGTTTGTGTAATACTTATTTTTGAACTCACTAAGAGTAAAATATTGTTCAGTGATATTGAGATCAAATCTAAACAAATGAGACAAAGTAATTAAGGAAGTGAAAAAAGATTAGTGCAATGCGACAAGAGAAATTATTGATACTTCTATACTAATATAACTTTTATAACTGAATATCAATGTAAATACATTTCACTACTAGTTTTCATATCTTTCATTTTCACTTATGTTTAGTGTAATAAATCCACAAAATAAAATATCTATATTGTTTACTCTCTTCATTACTATTCATTAACAACTATATTAGTATTCAACTGCACTATTAATATATCTACTATTAAATACAAATGTACATGAAATACAAAAGAACAAGTACATGAGACCAAAACAATATATCACTCAAACAAAAAAAAATATATATAGAGGTACATTAAAATTTCTAAATAGGTACATTGTAATTAAACTCTAGGTACATTTGACTCGAAAAAAAGAAAAAAACCAAAAAAAATGTTGATTCCTTTATTATAGTATAACTACTATTTTGTTAATATTATTCATTTAAGTTTAATTTTTTATTCAAAAATATCATGACAAAAAGATACATAAATATACAAAAAAAAATGTCCTCATCAAGACAAAAAATCTATCTCCAATTAAAAAAAATTAAGGCACATACTTGTTAAAAAAAGTTTAAAATAACAAAACTATTACAATTGTACCTCGATACCCTTAATGAAAAATGGTGCATTAAACCTACACAAGACGTAATAAACGGATATACCTAACATCAAGAATACACATTTCCCTAAAACCGCCATACAACTACAGTTATCTTTCTTTCCCAACATGCCAATTTCAAAATTTGAAAAAACCCTAAAAGGTCATACGCGATTTGCCACTTGCAGTTTCACTGCCATTTTACAACCTCCCTACCACAACAACTTCCATTTCCTATCAAAAACATTTGACCACTCCCACAAAGTAAGTTTTAAAAGAATCTTGATTTATGCTCTACAAACAAAGTAAGTTTTCATGATTTCTATTACGCATTATTACATTTTAATATCTTTGATTTCATCAAACTTAAAATATCTTACTGTTTCATCTCCTATTTGTGTTCTGCACGTTAATAAAAAATAGCTATATACCATCTTTCCCCAAAAACCTTAATATATTAATCAATTTTTTACTAAATTTACTGTCAAATCTATATTTGATTTAGCTTCTCTTTGCATATGTATTTTCTACACTATAAAACAGCTACTTATGCAAAACTTAAATAAAATGATTCTTTTTCTTTCACTTATATTATATGTAAAAAACAATAATACTAAACTAAAACCTAACTATTTAAAATAATAATGAAAAACAATAGTATAAAATCATAATGAAAACAAAATGAGTAATATTACGAATTTCAACAAAATTTTAAACAAATTATACAAACATAAATGCAGGTGTATATATATATATGCATGTACATTGACTTTTTAACACACAAATGAAACGGTACTCTATTTACATTACAACTCAAATGTACCCTATATTTCAATAATTATGTACTTCAAAATTCATGCTCACTATTGGGCCTTGTTTGATAAAATTTTGATTTTGCAGCACCATGGAGATCAAGAAGATAACACACAAAAGAGCAAGAGAAATACCAAAATCTCTATCCGATGACAACGATTAATTTGATGACATCATGTAACCAAAAATCAAAGCAACACCATCCACCTAATTTGAAAGCATAGATTCATCGAGCAATATTCCTCTCACACAAATACTGAAAAAATGAAGATGGATAGTAAAAACACAAAAAAAAAAAAAGAGAAAATAAACACTCACTGGTAAAAAGGAACTACTTGTTGATAAAGTAAAAAAGTTAGAAGTTCACAGACAGTTCAATCTCAAAACACTACCATAGATTCTGATGCAGATACTGAAGAAGAAGTCAATACTCCAAGTCAACCAACAAGAATGTCACCATCAATCATGTTCAAGTTGGTAAGAAATTTGTCAAAGGACCAATAAGAAGTTGTTCGATAGATTGGTTTTGAAAATATTTTGCAGCTCGCTTTATCAGAATGTCATAATTGTTTGTACAAATATCTTGTTCAAAATTATGATTTCTATCAAATGACCCTTTTACTAAAGAATGGATAAAAGATGCAGTTCATAAAAGATGATGTGATTCCATATTAAACTTCCGATATGGAAAGAAAATCATAGAAGAAGCAAAAAATGGCTATGATACTCCTGAATATCGAGAGCTTTTAAAAAGATGGAGATCAAGATGGAATATGCGTATTGGAAGTCCTTATACCTCATAAATGCCAGCTCATATCATAAAAAGAAGAAATTATAGTGATCAATTCAAGAGGGATTTTCTCATATTTTTTGTGTCTACATTGATAAAAAAAATTACAAGATATTGTTGTCTATGATAGACGTGATGAAATAAAAAAATCTGAATTGGTGCAAATACATACTACAAAGTTTGGCAAATACAGTACAATAATGGAAGAAGTACCCACAAGCTAATGTTAATGGTCCAACAATACTCCTACAGGTAACTAACTCCTATTATTAATTTGGTACCCCATTGACTCTTTTTTTTCATATTATAATTATTCATAACTAGTAGATTACTAATTTCTCCATTTTCACAAATGTCTAAACAACTTTCATACTTAGACAGAGTTCAATTCAAATTTATAGATTTCATTCAAAGAAAATTCTCAATCTTGTCTGCTTGGACCACTCATGATGTCAACAATAGAGTCAAAGAAGAATTGAAATTAGGAGGATTCGAAAAAGGAAAAGTGATACCAATTCTGCCAATTTTAACGTTTTACATACAAGAATTAACAAATGAAGAATCAACAAAAGAAGAAAAGAAAAAGGATAAATAAAGTAAAGAATCAACAAATTATGAAGATGTCAATAAAGTAAATTTATATCCTTTTACCAAATAAATCATCACTACAAAACAATAATAAAAAATAATAAGTGCATTGAATTTTTGTAGTAGGTACCTAGAGTTTAATTAAAATGTACCTAGAGTTTAACTATAATGTATCTCTTGATGAATTTTAATGTACCTCTACATTTTTTTTGAGGGATACATTGCTTCTTTGAATTTCAGGTACATTTGTATTTTATACTAGGTACATTAATAGTGCAATTGAATTCTAATATACAAATTGTTGAATACTAAATAAACTTGTTAATAAAAAGTAATGAAGAGAGTAAACAATGTAGATATTCTTTTTATGGATTTATTACACTAAATATAAGAGAAAATGAAAGATATGAGAACTAGTAGTGGAATGCACCTCAAATAGTCTAATGTACCTATTATAGTAATTCAACGCACCTATTGTTTAATTATAATGTACCTATTATTGAAATTTACAAGTAGTTACACTAACATTTAAAATAAAAAGAAATGGCTATTTACTTTTTTCTTTCAATATCAATTACTTAAAATATTTAATGATCTATAATTGTAGGAAATATCTATGGAGAAAGTATGTTCTCTCGTCAAAGAAATAACATGAAACATACTCAATCTTGCACAAATTATGGCACAAATGGGAAGGGAAAAATCAAACAACAACAAATTATAGACCACAATAAACTTCATATCTACAATCTTCAATAATATACAAACCTCCCAAGCCTATAATGAATAAAATGTTGCACATGATTTTGGAGAAAATGACTTCTTCAACAATGTTACATTAAAAAAAAACTATAGAAGAGATCTACAAGCACTAACCAACATAGAAAACAATAAAAAAAAAAGTTATCTCCTATAAAAGAAATACCTTCATCACCTCTAAATAACCAAGAGCAGGAAGGAAAAGAGGAATAAGAAAATGAAAAAGAAGAAGAAGGTCAAAAAGAAGAAGAGGAAAAACCACAAGAAATAGAGAATGAAAACTAATAACAAAATTTGACAGGCGAACAAGAAACAAAAAGCACTGCAGAAGCATCCAATGGAGAAAATATTCACACATTCGATTTCTTTGATAAGTAATATATATAATTTCATACATTTCTTTCCCCTACAATAACCTTGTTCCATATTTTTAATATTAGTAATAATTCTAACTACTAATCACTATATGATTAGTGTAGAGTGATTACTAAATCAAAATCAAAATCATATGATGTCAAGACCAGATAGTGACCAACAAAAAAATGCAAAAATAAAAAACTAATGTGTCTCAGGTCCCAATTTTGAATTGAACATCATGGGAAATTGAAGAACATAATAACAAAAGAGAGAATTGTATCAGACTTTTCCCTTATGGACTCTGATAAACAACATATCAAAGAGTAAGACTAACTGCATTATACTCTACCATTTATTAACCAAAAAAAATATATACATACTTAATCATTATAATTGATATTTAATCTCTCAAAATGAATTTTCTTAACCTCAAGCAAGCAGTTCGCAAACCAAAAAGAATTTTCTTCTCCACCAAAGGATTTGTAAGTACCTCTTTAACAAAAACTACATTTCATATTTTCTACAACATTATTAAATTACACTAACATTAATCTTATTCATTTTAGATACATATTGCCAGTGACATTGAATTCATGATGAAAGTGCCTCCCAAAAACAAACAAATTTTAACGATGCTTTGGATGCAAAATTACAATATCTCTCCAACCTTGATGTCTCTAATATTGACTTGTAAGTAATATTAATTTCAATTCACAATTACAAAATATAATTTTCCCTATATTTCCAACAACAATACACTAACCACAAATTTCATTAAAAAAACCAACAAAATGCAGGTCTTATTTGCAGTGATTTGTCAACATCACTTTTTTGTGGTTTGCATAAATTTTCACAGTGAAAGCATTCAAGTGATAGATAATAGACCTTTACTAGAAAAAGTGACTTACAAATCAAAATATCAAAAATGTCCAAGAAGCATTGTAAGTCCTTCTCTTTCATAAACAATATTTTAATGTAATATATGTACAAATAATAAATCTTTACATCTCTTTCTAACCAACTTTAGGCAAATGCATTTGCATCATATTCACAAACAAAAAATCTTTCAAGGCACAAAGATATAAAAAAAATTCCAAGACAAATTACTAAAAACGCATTGGCAATCAGAAGAAATTATATCGATTGTGGCATTTTTACAATGAGACATATGGAGACATACAAAGGACAAGACTGCTCTTGGAACACAAACCTGGACAAAAGTGATGTAAAAATATCACTACTAATTGCAATTTTCTGAAATGCTTGAATTTCTAACATTTATTACATGTTATTTTCATCTCATTTTATCTTTTTCCTTTATGTAGACCCTATTCCTAAATTCTCTGCAAGCAAATTATTGTTCAGTCATTTTGATGTCCAACATCAACGAAAAGAAAGATGAAGTTTTCAAAGCAGCAAAAAAAAAAAAAAAGATTCACAAAATTGAGAAAACAAAAATGATGGATTGAAGAACTTTGAGAACTATTTTTGTACACTATGTAAATTAATCTTTTAAAACAATGCAAATATGTTTTAATTTTATCTATATGAATGTTACATTCTCAAATTCATACTCATATTTTAATTTTACACTTCAGCATTATAACATTATTCATACACTTCTTCTAACATCTTGTTTAAAAAAAAATAAACATCAATATTAAGTGTATCAACATCTTAATTTTAATGAACCTACTAATCATAAATATTAACACAATATAATCATACTACAAATACCTTCTCATTAAACTAACATTCACTACAATAAAAACCAAAAAAATAAAAACAACATCATTGAAAAAAAAAATGTACCTACGCAATAATAACAATGTACCTTGCATAAGTACACAATGTACCTAATTACACAAACAAAAAATACTTATCGTCATCAATGCATAACGTGATAACGCCTTTGTATCAATTCACTTTCATATCAAACACTATGCATCTCTGATTAAAAACTAATGTTCCTCCTAGAAAACAATGCGCCAATATATCTCAACTTTTCATCAAACAAAACTCAATTACAAAACAACAATTACCATACAAAAAAAATCTTAACCCAGAAAGATATTAAAAAACTTAATCCATTTTAACAAACAATTTATAATATTATTCAAAAACAATTCACTTTAAAAAAAACTATATAATATAAAAATGTATTTGAATAACAATAATAATGTACCTCACATTATAAAATAATATACGTGTAGTACAAAACCAATGTATTTAACAACATCCTCCATGTCTATACCGAATCAAAATACTACACAAACCAAAATGTACTATTCTCATAACAATAATGTACCTCTATCTCAAAAGCAATCTGTGTGTGTGTGTCTATATATATATATATATCAACTTTTTATTAAAACAAAAACTAGCTACAACATCAATTCTAAAAACAAATAATAAATAAAAAAAATCATCACACCAAAAATAATATAAAAAACTTATTAAAAAATTAATTAAATCCAATCTTCTTTCCATTTAACTATTTCAATTATTCAGGCAAATTTACAATTGCAAAATTATTTAAATCTTTAACAATCACCAACTCTGCACTACCAGAACTAGGATGTGCAAGATAACCAATTCCAATAACTTATGAAATAATACCTTAAAAAACATAATTCAAATATATTATTTAATAATCCATATGTTTCTAAATGGAAAAATACAAACCTAATTCAATTAATAACAATAAATAAGATACCTCAACTAAACTCCGCACTACTATTTGTTTTCAATGAAGTCCTGTCAACATACTTTCTTCGTCCTTTTGCTTGATTGCACCTCTTTTATATACTACTCTTATTCCTTTTATTGCGCTCCCCTTTCGCTTTATAACCAGTTGGATTCTGTATTTTTCTATTCTAAATACTTCGAGCTACATCAAATTCATCAAAAGAGAAAAAGAATCAATTTTATTTACAACACTGCCCCTTCTATTTTCAAAAATTTAACGAACTTTCATGTTGTGTTCACTTGATGAAATCAACTTATTAACCTTTCTAACCATCTCAATCCTCTAAATCAAAGCAGCAATACCAATGTCATTTGATGAAGTTATAAATGGACTATCAAAATTCCTACTACCAATCACTCTTTCATCCATCTCTTCATTACATATTTTTCCGGAATTGCATCAAGACAATGCACATTCAATATACGTAAAAAATGGTAGTCAAGAATACCAATTTCAAAAAACATCTTGCAAATACAATATATGCTTAACTCTTCTTTATTGAAATGTACCTCATGTCAAAGAATATCCAATTTTGGATGCCACGCATGATACCTAAGTTGTTTCCCATCTACCATTACACCTTATTGATGGCATGAAGAACCCTTTAAAAATTGTTCCTCAAATAAAAAGTAAATTTCTATAGTATGACTCTTCTTAGCATGTGAAAGCAAGTTCACATGATTCAAAGCCATTGCTAGTTGACTTTGAGTCCAATGTAAATCTTCACCATTTTTTCTATTCCTACATTCTGACACTTCATCAGCAAACAAATCATCAAAATCACAAACCCAACAGTCTTAACAAGTCTTTTAGACACATAATTATTTGTACTCTCACTCCTTTTTGATAAAGGAATCCCACCAGAAAAATCCTTATTAAAAGCAAAACTCTATTTCTCTCTTATGTTAAAAAGCTTTTGAATCCAAACATTATTATGACAATGATATTTATTTTCTAACTTGTAAAAATAAACACCTAAGAAATTATTTATCTAAAAACAAATAGCTATTATAACTCCATCTACAATAACCTAAAAAACAACTATATAATATTTCAAAGAACAACTGGCAACACAAAAATATCAACAACAAAAAAATGTATCCATAAATAAAAGCTAGTTGAACTCTCAATTTAAAAACAATGTACTAACAAACAATAAAAACAACACAAAAATCATATACTTGCTCCAGTAAAACTGAAACTCAGCTTTTGTATCAGTGTACTTGATCACACAGTTAAAAAAATCTACAAAACCATCTAGGCTCCTTAACGATTTAATATTCTTCTTTGAATTTTCATCTATATTCCATATACAAAGCTTATGTTGTGAGTTTGAGAAAACATCAACAATTGCAGCAGCCATGGTAATAGATTAATTTGTCATAATTATTTGTGGATGACTCCCCCTCGTAGATCTTAAAAAAGTACTAAAAAGCCATAGAAAAGACTCTATTCTCTCATTTAATAAAAAAACCATAACCAAACATAACATTCATACAGTGGTGATTCAAACCTACAAATGGATCACAAATTATATCATATCTATTAGTGTGATATGTTATGCCATGCACTGAAAAATCTCCAAAAAGATCATAATTCTTTTTTATTTGCCCATCCCTCCAAAAAATGCAACATAACATTACATCATTATCAACCTCAAAATAAAATAAAAAATTCCCTCTCACTTGATTGTCTTCTTTAGAAAATTTCAATCAATGCATTAGAATCACTCTCATCTAGTTTCCTCAAATTATCTAACGCTAAATGATTATAAGCATCCCTATATGTTTAACCACTAAATGGTGAACTAAAAGATTGCTTTTTTAGTAATCTAACACCATTAGCGACATCTACACCAATTTTTTTTCATTGACTAAGATAATTCAGTTGATTTACTATAATGCCTTTATGTGAATGAAGCAGATGTGATTTACTAGATTCACATAACTCATGATTGTGCTCTTTTATATGTTTCATTACAATCCACAAACCCTGCTCATCAACATCAAACTGAATATAAGCTTTGTAACAATACGAACATCTAGCTTTAAGTAACACTTATTCTCTTTCGCTATATGCTCTTTCACTCCAACCTTAAAATGCAAGAATCTTTTCATTGAAACAATTTTACCATCTATTCTATATCTTTGCTTTCCCTTTCTTATACTAAAACCAGTTCTGAATGCATAATCATTATATAACTAATAAGTTTCATCACCAAATTTAATAGAAACTCCTAATAAATCTTGATCATTATAACAAATTTCATTACCAACTATAACAAAAATACAAAATATATTAAAATTTATACAAAAAATAATGATAACAAACAAAAAAAAAATACATAAATAATAACAAAAAAACTCAAAACATTAACAATAAACAAAACCTGAAAAATCAACCAGATGCATTGATAAAAGTAACTAGGCACATTACAAATAAACTGAAGGCACATTCCATAATATATAACAATCTACATTAATAAAATATATAATTGAATCAATATAAGAATCCAGAACTAAAATATATTAAAATCCATATAATAAAAACAAATGATAATAAACTAAACAAACAAAAAAAAAATACAAACTAAAAAATTTAATAATAAACAGACCCTGAAAATCAACCAGGTATATTGATAATAGTAGGTGGGTACATTGCAAACAAACGAAAGGTACATTCATAATAATAATGAGGTACATTTATAAAACCACATTCCTTTATCACTAGAAGATCCGAGATTCTCAACTTTGTAAACTGAGATCATCTATAAATCATCGTTCTCATTGTTCTCATCCATTAATAGTTCTATCACTATTGCAACCCTTTCTCACCAAAGACAAACAAACACAATCCAAAATCTTCCAATGCTAAAATCAAAAAATAAACAAACAATAAGTATATATGAAAAAACTAGAACAAAAACTTATATCAATATACATTCTAAAAAAAAATCAAATCATAAAAACTAACTATTAATATTTCCATTACAAAAAAGATCTTAAAGGTTTCCATTAAAAAAAACAGCTAACAAAAATTGTTGGAAAAGGAAAATTTGAAACAAAAAAAAATAGCTCAAATCAAAGTTCAGAAGGAAACTCTCATCTCAAAAAAATAGATATTAATAGAAACTCTTATCTTAAAAAAAAAATCAGAGATTAATCTCTAAACTCAAAAGAAACATTGAAAATCAAAAAATTATTGTTAAAAAAACTAAACTCATATATTCTCTTTCCAAAAACCATCCAAAGTCATTAATAAAAAAAACCACACACGTATGCCTAACAACCAAACTAAACAAAATGCAAAAAAAAAAAAAAAAAAAAAACTCATCGTATTGACACTTAGGCCCATAATGTATCTTGGATGCGGGTCCAAGATATAAATTGTTGCTTATTACTCTTTAAATTGAAATCAACATGTAATACATGTTGCACCTTATAAAAGCTAGGCTACATGTAAAACTCATACAAAAAATTGGATTGACAAATAAACTATTGATAATGGATATTTACAATGTTGATCCATACAACTAAAGAGCTTAAGTTGGTGAACAATGATTGAACATTGAATGCAATATGATTTTTTAACAAATTCACAATATCAATCACATACAGGACACTAATTACTTTTTGCTCAAAGCTAACATAGACTTGCAAAATCCAATCCCTTTTGACTTATGAAAAATATATGATAATGAGTGATGATGTTAGCTAAGTAGTATAAATTCAAGGTATATACAATAAATTTCCACCTTAATTTGAATTTTCCTATCTTTAAATGCATAAAATTAATAGATTTTCTCTTCAATTTCTCCATTAAGTCTCTAATGGGGTAACTCAAGGGTAGCAAATGTGAATCAAGTACTATGCGAACTTGCTTATTACAAGAAGTTTAATCATCATGTTAGCTAGATTGTCATCAACACTATTTTTTTCACTTAAATATTCCATGAAATAATGTCACAGATAAATAACATCATAAATAAAATAATATTTTCACTCTTCATGGAATATTTGATCCTTTGTCAAATAGATTACGTTGTAACTATAACAATGGGTGACAATCACCTATTGTACCGAGCTCATCAAACAAATATCTCGATCGAATACCTTTATTGTAGCCTTAGTTATTATCATATACTTTACTCCTATAATGAATAATACAATAATATACTATAAGATATCATGAAAATGCCAATAAAAAAAGAGAGAAAATTGGACTTTTATTTAACTAAAATAACTTCTCACATATCAAGAAAATTGACAGATGCTAAACTTAAATAGACACTTGAGGTAAGAACGTGGAAAATGTTTCCCATTCTTATCCTAACAAACATTGACCAAATAAAATTTCCAAACTACTTGACACCTATTACATCACCACTTATAAAAAACAAGAACATAATAACATGAAAAGGTCTTAAATTAACTTTCAACAGTCTACCCCCTTAATTTAAGTAAGGGATTGTACACTAATTAAGTCTCACAACTTCTTGAATTTTTGCTTAGCTAATGCTTTAATGAGTATGTAAGCTAGCTATATTTAGTGTTATAATATTGTAGTTCAACTTTTTCTTTAGCTACTAGCTCTCGGATAAAATGATGACATATCTTAATATGTTTTGATCTACCTTGATGAACTAGATTTTTTTTTAATAATACAATGGTAGACTTGTTATCATAAAAGATTGTTGTAGGTCTCTCTTGCTTTTCCTTCAAACCTACTAGAATTCTTCTTAACTGAGTGGCTTGACATGTTGTTTTGTAGCAGCCATATATTCAACCTTAGTACTTGATAATGCTATGCTAGTTTGCCTCTTTGACATCCATGAAATAACTCCAGACCTAAGATATAATATGTAACTTGATGTGCTCTTTCATTCCTTTAAACACTTTGCCCAATCAGTGTTAGTAAATGCAAAAAGAATATTATTGTTGCCCTTCACATACCTAATCCCACAATCTATAGTCTCTTGAACATATCTTAAAATTCTTTTGGTTGCTCGAAGATGATGACTGTTAGGACTATTCATGAACCTAGAAATGAAACTCACAATAAACATAATATCAGGATGTGTATGAGTTAGATATATCAATCCTTTTACCAAACTTCTAAAGTGTTTTTCATTTATTTTTTCAACCCCATCATTTAAGAAAAGTTTTTCGTTTGTATTAAATGGAGTTTTGACAACTTTATAATTTAACATGCCCAACCTTTTCAAAAGATCACTGCCAGATTTTCTTTAATAAATGAAAATGCCATTATCATATTTTAAAACTTCAACACCCTGCAACATGCTCAAATCAGTCATATCAAAATCTTTCATCATTGATACTTTAAAGGATTTCATCATTTCAATTGAACTTTTAGTACATATCATATCATCAACATATAAGCAAACCACCAAGAACTCATTTCCATAGGTTTTAACATATAAAGTAGGCTCACTTACACTTTTATTAAAATTATTGTAAGCAAAGTAAGTGTCAATCTTACTATACCAAGCTTTTAGAGCTTGTTTGAGCCTATATAGTGATTTGTGCAATTTGTTACTTTATGCTCTAATCACTTTTTTCTCAAAGCCTCTAGGTTGATCTACATACATATCCGTAAGTAAATCACTAATGAGAAAAGTATATTTTATATCTAGATGATAAATTACCCAACTATTATAAGTTGTAAGTGATTAAAAGTTGGTATTATGCCTTGAAAAAGTATCAAGGGGGTGGATTGTCTCTCTTGCACATTCACCAAAAGAGAGAATTGTAAAGATTCTTCTTTAGTCTATAAAAGGAAAGGTTAGTCTTGAGCTTAAAAAAAGATAAATAAAAGGCCTAAGTGATTGCTTAGACAGTGGACATAGGTACATTGTCGAACCATTATAAATTTTTGTTTATTATAAACAGAAATAAGACATTGGTACATTGCCAAGCCATTATAAATTTTTGTTTATTATAAACAAAAATAAGACATAGGCACATTGTCGAACCATTATAAATTTTTGTTTGTTTTTCCTTCTCCTACTCAGTTTTTGTATGTAACCTAATTCACTCCACTCTTAGGTTGCCTTCCTCATTAGGTCTAACATTTTGCAGCCTCAACAATTATTCTATTTTTTCTCTCTACTATGCCATTTTGTTGAGGCGTATAGCTAGTCATAAGTTGCTTTTGTATGTCGTAATTCCTGCAGAACAAGCTAATTCTTGGGATGTAAACTCATGATCAGTGTGCAAAATCGTGATTGAATGCCTAGATTGCTTCTCCACAAATGCTTTTTAATTGTTTGAACAATTCAAATTCCTTAGATTTCTCCTTTAAAAAAAATAAACCTATGTCATTCTTGATGAATCATTAATGAAAATAAGGAAAAAATTACTTCCATTCAATGATTGTGTTTACATAGGGCCACAAATGTCAACATGAACTAGCATTAGAGGTTTTGTGGCTTTCTATGATTTTCCCACGGGAAACTTGTCTTGATGATGTTTCTTAAAAACACATGCTTTACAAAATTTATTATTCAACTCCACCGATGAAAAGTTAGTAACCATATTTTGCTTATGAAGCAGTTGCAACCCAACAAAGTTGAGATGACTGTACCTTTTATGCCATAATACAGTTATTACTTGAAGTCTTAAAGGCACTAAAGGTCACTTGTGAAAACTGAATAAGAAACATTTTGTTTTGATGTCATCTTTGCTGTATAAACTAAACTCATGGTCTTTTAATAAAAAATCGAACATTCATCATTATCAAAAAATGCATAGTAACCCATCCCCATTAGCTGACCCAAACTAAACAAATTTTGTGCCAAACGAGGAACATACATGACATCATGAATTAGTTTCCTAGCAGAGTTAGAATTTATAACAATAATGGCTAATGCACGCACCTACATCGGATTGTTCTTGCCCTTTATAACTTTTGTCTTTATAGTCCCATCCATGTCCATAAAGCAATCGAGTGTTTCGATCATATCATTATTGCACCCATTAACTAAATGCCATGTATCTTCACATAGATCAGCATAGTAGATAGGTCCTTGGATTCTTCAATTGCAGGAGCCACATGATCCGATTTAGAGGGAAGGCTTCTCAGCACTTTTTCTACAGTCTTCTGTTCATTGAGTTTTTCTCCAAGAGAATGAATCTTATTCACAACAGATGAGACTCTTGCAAAGAAATCTTGAATGCTTTCAGATGATTTCATTTGCAAATTCTCAAAGTATTGATGAAGTGCCTGTAATTTGACAGTCACCATTTTGCTTGTGCCTTGGTACTGCTCATGAAGCAAATCCTATGTTCCCTTTGAAGTGGCAGCACCATAACTTGTAGAAAAATCACATCATCCGACCTTGTTGAATCATATATAAGGCTTTGGCATCGTTTTTCTACTTCTCCCTCAATTCATTCAATTGTGCAACTGTTAATCTGGCGGCTTGCTTTGGGTCAGCAAGCTCAATATACCCATTCTCTACCAAGTCCCACAAATCATGTGACTTGAATAAAGTCTTCATTTTCACACACCATAACTGATAATAGATATCTTTATAAGTATTTTATCTTATTTAATAGAGATTTTATCTAATAAAAATATAAATTCTCTCTCTCTCTCTCTCTCTCTCTCTCTCTCTCTATATATATATATATATATATACACATTCTAGAAGTTTACCTTAATGTTGGCCTACATATATATGGTTTCGAAACATGGTTTTCAGAATTGGATAAAATTAAAAATTGATTAATCATTCGGTTTGGTTCAATCTAAAAACTAGACATCTAAAAAATTGATCAAACTCGAGAAAACCATCCAAAATCGAAAACTAGATCAAACTAATTCAATCTAAAACTATATCACTTTGTGAAAAATTTAAAATTTTTGAAAAATTACAGTACTTTACTCAAAATTTAAATTTTTAAAAAATAGTTTGCATTACTCTATTATATTATATATTTT
>CATIWR010094587.1:0-29244 GCA_949677035.1 Omphalea diandra | reverse complement strand
ATATATGTAATAGAACATAATCATATCATACAACCATCACATAAATCCATTGAATCCAATTATTGTTTCTACTCACCTTTTTTATGTGATCAACCTTTATGGTAGGTTTGGTTCTCTTTCTATGGCTTCCTTAAAGTTTTGAGACCCTAGAATTTGATACATACATTGTTACAAGTATGTCAAAATGATTATGAATGCTTGGTATGCAATTAGGGTATAATCCATGCAAGTGGACCTAATGTTTATACATATTTTCCTTATATGGCAACCTGAGCTCACTATATGGTCATTGGAATAAGTCCCTATATACTTATCCAAATGTCTTGATTCTTTTTTTTTTTAAAACAAACTAGACATATAATGGGACAAAATATTCAAATTTTAGTCTAATATCAGGTACACATAAAATGTGGTGAATTTTTAAGTTATGCCCTGTTGTAATGTCATCTCAGCCTGAGTAGGTCTTACATTCTTGGGCATATCTCAAATTATACTAGTCCAATTACAATAATATTCTACCATCAGTTACAAAACATATAATGAATATTTTTCGTGTTTTGCTCATTATCCAGTTCAGTCTATAAGGTCACCAAAACAAAGGACCAATCTCGGGACAAGTAGGTTCATAACATGTTGATAACTAGTCATGATAAAGGGACAATATCTCAGCAACCATACTGGATTTGGCAACAATATTTCACAGGTAAGTAGATCAGACATAAATATACAACTTTCAAGTTTGGACCATCATCAAATTTTGAGTCTATGGTCATCAAATTCTTGGAAAATAGAATTAAAAGAAAGGTGATGTGTCATCCGAGTACAGAGTCAACCCCAATCAATGAACCATGTCTCTTTCCACACAACAAATTAATCAAAACTGATTTACAGGTATTTAGAGGGAATATAACCCAACAAGTTTCATGTTTTGCACTCTGTCAAAATGAAATATAAATTCATCAAAATATAACAAAATAGAAGACTGAGATAATCTCAGTTCGTTTTTGAACCAGTCCTTATGAAGGAGCCATATCTCTTCACACACATAGAATCAAGTAAAACTATTTCATATGCATGTATATGAGTCATAAGGCTAGAACTGTCAGGTTTTTCACTTTCCCACATTCCTCTTCGAGTGTTATGAAATTGTGGGTGAAAAAGTATGCTCTAACAGTAAAATCAATAGAATCAGCTCTTGTTCTCTTGGATTACAACTTCCATCCAAGAGCTCTACCTCAATTACTCCATAATTCTCACTAACCATGCAAGACTAACATGTCATGAGAGGTTAATTTCAGTTGAGAAGAGGATAAATTACTTACCTATTATCCCAGAACTAGAAAACCTTAAGCAGCCCCCACTTCTTCCTCTTCTTTTTCTTCTTTTTCTTCCTTTCTTCCTTTCTTTCTTTCTTCCTTAGCTCCTTCTCTCCTTCATCTGGTGTATTTTGACCTTATCTCCTCTTTTACTAGCCCATAATAGCAGATAATTATAATTTGTATTCTTACTCTAATAGGACAAAAGATTGGTGGCTTATTCCTATTGGTTGAAAGTTAAATAGTTTTGCTTTTAGTCCCTTTTCTTCATTCCTTCATCACCTTCATCCATCCTCTAATTTCTAGATGTTCTTTATAATTTTAGATGAGGCCTCAAACACCATTATTTATGATGTTATAATAAGCACACAACATGAAATAATTTGTCATATAACTATGCAAACACTGCATATATGTTCAGGCATCCCAAATGCAACTATGCAATTGTCATTGTCGTGTTTTTACAATTCACATGTCTAAATGATTATTTATCTTGTGCATATGTTCAAGTGAGATTTCATATAATTTGATATAGTGCATATGCTCATATGTGATTTCATATCATTTGTGCAATGAATATATTCATGTGATAATGCCAATGAATAGGGATAGGGATGTTACACTTTCCCCTTGTCAATTCAATTAATTAGCAGAGGTCTTCTTTTTTTTTTTAGAATCTCATCAACATGCTTGTTCACCTCCTCGATCATTCTCTCTTCCATCTTATGATTGAAGTCAATCATCATCTTTTCTAATGCCTATGGTGGTATGGTTGGCTTTATGATTGGGTCAACTTTTTGGCTCGAACTAGGTGTCTTACTCTCCCTAGCAAGTTGGTTGCCTTTTCTTTTCCATGAGAGTTTTGATGGAGCTAAAATGCTTGAAAGACAAAGGTTATCAATTTGATGCATGAACAAGTGATCGATGCATGTCATTTTGTAAATGATCCTTCGAACCTTATTCTTCCACACATGAGGCCTAGTGGCTCTTTCTTAGGTGGGGTCTCATTCTTATACCATTATGGGGCAAAGAATGTGTGGGGTCACCTCTGACCAAGAATAGTTAAAGTCTTAAAAAAAACATATACAAAGTACAAAAAGGGAGAACCATTTACATTATTTCAAGGAATATGTACATGAAGGGACCATATTACATAAAAAGTATTTATATGGTAGGGGAAGGGATACACAAATATTTAAATACAGGGGATAATTGCATCAAAAAAGATCAGGCAAAATTTTTTTTATCACATTAGGGATATCTAAACATGTTCTTTAATAACTTTCACACTTCTTTGAAGAAGAATTGCAAACAAGTGGGGTGCCCTATTCCAAGGTACTATTGACTCCTACATTTACCTAATGGTGAAGAGGGTTGTTATAGTTGATGGATCCTATAAGTTTGGATGATAGTTGTCGTAATCCCCCTTTCAATATACCTGGAGGTACTAGGCTTATGAGTAATGGATTTCCCTCGCAATCCTCAAAGCCCGAATGGAGTTTAAGTCTCAAGTTTAGAGAACCATCAATTTTTCTAAGGGCAACCTGGTGCTCATGGTGAAGTGTGGAGGCTACACGAATGCAATGGACTTGCTCAATAATAAGTTTAAAATATATAAAAGTGAACCAAATATTAAATGCAAAGTCAATTTCAGGTCCCTAATGGAATCGCCACTATGAGTGCTTCGAGTTTCGCTTGAACTATTAGAATCTTGCTTATGACTCCATCTTTTTTTTTATCAATGAGGGATCAAGAGGATGGGGATCTTTACATCTATAATGACCCCAAGATGTGGTATGTGTTTGGACCAATAAAGGATGTTTTTAAGCGTTACGTAATTCAAGGCCCCAAGTCTAAGGTGATGGTCATAAAAAAGGACCAAACGCAGGATAATACATTGGTACTATCCCTAGGAAATGTAGAGTTGCCACCCAACTTTGGTTGAGACAAGAATCCAACAAAGGCAAATTTTAAACCTAGCCTAAGTTAATTAAAAGGCATATTTTGTCTTCCACCCATCAGAGATTGGGTTCAAAAATTGGGTACCACTTAGGAAAGAGGTTAGGCACCCCTAAACCACCCAGATATTGGGATCTAGACTTCGAGCTTCTTTGGTTCACTTTTTAATATATTAATCAAATTATTGTTAGTTTCATTAACAGTTCTAAGCATGCCTCGAGTGCAATCAAGCTAATCAATTCATTCCATCAAACCAAAAAGGAGCGAGGTCCTACATCATGGTATAGGGGGGTCATCATGCATATCCATATATCCATTCAAGCATAATCATCTCTAGGGGAGAGGGGGTCACACATTATCGTATAGGAGTCATCATGCATATCTATACACATCACAGATCACAATCATCCACAATCATATAGGATGATGGTCAAGACTAAATTCATGGTCTAATTTAAGTGAGAACACCTACACCAAATGAAAAGAACAAGTTAGTAAGTGAAAGAGGCATAAGATCAACTAAATGAACTTAAAACACCAAGAAAGAACATAACACACATTATCATCTCTCACATGCAAAGTGTTAGCCCTTGAGCTCTAAGAAGAGGGGTAGAATTGATAGGAATTTAAAAAAGTTAGAGGGAAGATTAAAAATTTAGGAGGTGAAAGAGAAGGAAATGAAGGAGAAAGGGAAGGAATGAACACAAAATATTTTTATAGTGGTTTAGGTGTTAATGAACCCTACATCCATTCTCAAATTCTTCACAATTAGATGTTCTACTAATTCAAAATTGTGTTTCTAAGCTCACATCAAACTTGTACAAAGTTTTTTAATGGCTCACACACAACCTTGCAACTTGTGTTTTAAGGCTCACATAAAAACCTCACTCAAATGTTTTCTCAAAGGCTCACATAAAATCCTCACTCAAGTGTTTTCTTAAAGGCTTACACTAAGCCTAATACAAGAGTTTTGATAACAAGACTAACTCTCGAACCCAATTACAATAGTGTTTAATGCTTACACCCAATAATATTAACTCACATACAAAGAATAAAAGGTTGAGAAGTAAAATTGCAAGAGTTAGGCTATAATCAATGATATTCTTTTGCATTCTTTTCTGTTTGTGGAGTATTTATAGGAAACAACCACCAAAGAGACATTTCAAACAAACTATGACTAAATCTCTAAAGTAAGCTATGCAAATTTGCATTAAATGCCTAGCAGTCTAGTTTGTAGTCGTGACTGGCATTTCACGGTTGTAAATTTTCAATTAGCACTAGAAAGACAGAAATTGTGATAGAGAACCCCATTTGTATCTGACGGCTAGTCCACATAACTTGCTACTATTGGTTTTACATTTATCCAGCCAACCAAAAGTCGTGGTCGCGATTAAGGATCTTCTTGGATGCAATAGTAACTGCAAATCCTTCTATTTGGTAAGGAAAAAAAATGTTTCAATGGGTTGTTATCTTGATAGCTTTTTCAAGATTACAAATTTTGATATGTCAATGATTATCTTGGACACTTGGCAAGTTTTGGTTGTGAACTTGGTTCCCTCCATACAGTTACAAAAGTTACAATCGAGAGCTAGGAATGTGAACGTCACCCCGAATCGCATTATATGATAATCATGTCTTTCGTGGCTAGATTGCGGTTGTGATTTGCTTTGCGAATTCATCTGGTTCAAGTACTTCATCCTTGTTACAAGGTCGCGATCGAGATTTTAAGGTTCTTGAATGCGAATTTGTATTCCTTACTCAATGTTTGAGATTTAGACATCCATCCAACTTCCAATGCAAACCTATCTTACAACCTGTAAAACAACACTTAAACAAGATGTTAGAACCTATCAATCTTCATTATCAAGATCAAAAGAAACTTTTGACTTAGGTTTGATCAACCTAGTCCAATACAAAAGTTCTTAAGTATGCATTTAAGTCCATAATATCATATCCCAACATCATATGGAACATTTAACTATACTAAAAAAACCACAAAGATGTGAGTTATACAACATAAAGAAACATAAACCTAGAAATGCAAGTATTTGTAGAATTTCCAATGGCCTAAGGAAAAAGACATCACAAAATAAATGTCAGGATTGATGAATCCTTTCCCTATGTAGCTATTGAAAAGCATGATATCCATATGCAACACTAACCATAAAATGGTTAGCATACAACATAAGAATAAGGGAAATTGAAGGCAAAAACACCATTAACATGCTTTTAAAGGAAGAACATAATCATAAGAAGCACTTTCAAACTCCTTAGAACCCTAAGTCCTTCACTTGGTCATTGCCCTAAGGGTGATACAGTAGAACCAAAACATCATTCAATTAAAATATGGAAGAACACAAGTTTAAACACACAAGTGAGTCATAAAACCATCTTAAAACCACTTAAAATTCCATTTTGAAATGAATAAGGGTCTTAAACTCTTAGACCTTATTCGATTCTACTAATGCAACCCTATAAACTTATGAAAAGAATTTTGGAAAATGGGGGATCTGGATAAAGACTGGCACGATTTGGAAATTTGATCTTAACAAATTGGGCTACATAGCCCATTATGAGGGCTCTCCAACCCAAAAGGTGGGCTATATAGCCTACATTATAATTATACAACCCCTAAATTTTGGATTTTCAAAATAGGGAAAAAAGAAAAAGAAAGAAATGAGGGAATAAGGAGTCTTTAGATGCCTTTAATGGATTCTTTTGCCCTCATAGGCTCTCAATATATTCAATATCCTCTAAAGTGCTTAAGGAATGCATAATTATGAAGAAAAAAAGACCTCATTCTACCTTAGAAATGATTAAAATGGGTTAGGTTTTAATGTTTGTAGGTTAAGTGTAAGTTGAGGAGAAATTTTGGCAGAGTAACCTTAAGGTTTCCAAGCCTTTTTTCTCCCTTTAAATGGGGGGGTACTTATAAGTGATGAATGAGTGCACAAATCTAGAAATTGTTCTAGTTGTAAAATGTTTGTATCTAATCACAAAGAAAGAGATGAATTTGTTGGAATTAGGGTTTGCACATGAGTTGTACAGGCAAAAATTTGTCGTATATCCATCTATCAGGGTTGTACAGCCCTAGGGTTTAAAGAGGGATCAATTCTAAAAGGTTTAAGAGGTGAAGGTTTAAGGAAAGGCTACATAGCCCAAGATATGGGTTGTATAACCTTAATTACTAGGATATATAGCCCTGACTAATGGGTTGTACAACCTATTTACTCAATCTAGCAGATTGGGCTTTGGTTATGAACCTAGTGTTAGGTTTTACTCTTAGGCTTCACTTTGAGTTTTTCTAAAGTTTCCTAAGGCCTTGGTCTCATCCTTTGGCAATTCCCCATGTATTCTGGGGATACATTTAGTTTTCATCATTAGCTTTGCATCTAGAAGTCTAAAATTTTGTGTTTATAGTAAAACATTTAAATTTTCCTATGTGACAAGATTGAATGTAGTGATATGCACAAAATTGCTATTAAATATACTCATGCAGTAATGCATGTTATACATATTATCACCATATTACACATCACATAAGTATACAAACATATCATTTATTACCTTAGACTTTGAAATAAATACATCATCATCCTCAAAGAGACTAGAGATTAAAAAAAATCGGAGGTATTAGGGAAAATAGCTTCTTTTGGCAAATTGGCAAAAGTCTCTTCAACATCAGTCTTCTCTTTTTCGTCCATATTTTTCTCATCAGTTAATTGAGCTACATATAAATCATTGTCTTGTTTAGAGCCCACTTCCTTCTCAGCCTTTATTCAACCACGACTTTCACCACCCCCTCAAAGTCTTGTTTCATGTAGTTATCCCCTAGTTTAATCTTCATGAAACTCTTTTAAAGTGACATCCCTTCCAACTTAACTTGCTCAATGTCTGGTACATGACTCTATACTTTCCCACCATCACATATATCCTTAATGGAGTTCACAAACATGTTCTCAATGTCAACCAAGCTTAACCCTATATAAGTCCCCTTAATAAATTTACACAACCCTATATATCCCCATTCGGGATCTATAAGGGTTGCATTTTTTATTCATCAAATATAATTGTTTCTTTTTGGGGTCTTTGCCCATTCCTAGAATTATTGGTCTAATAAATAACACTCATGTTCCTCCTTAGATATCTTCCATTTATCATTACATGGCTAGGTGGTATGAGGGCCACATAAAACTATAAATTGATCTAGCTCTACGGTGTTCTCCATTTCTACAACTTGCTTACCCTTCTTCTTTTTCTTCTTTTTCTTTTTTTTTCTTTTTCTTTTTCTTTTTCTTCATCATCTGATGAGTCTTGGTAATTATAATAGCCTATTTCCCCAACTCCTAATTAAAAGAATGGCTTCTTGAGTTCTTCTATAGAATCACATCTAAATGTTTCTCTTCTCCCTCAATAGCCTCCTCCTCAATTTCTTCAACTACTTCCCTTTCTTTTATAAATAAATTAAATAGAGGCGTATGTAGATCTTTTACCTCCAGCTTTACTCCTTTCCTACATGAACCAAATTCTCGTTTGGTGGTCTGAGTTGGGATTTTTAAAAATTCAGACATATTAGTGAAGTTCTTTCCTAACCCTTGGTTGGGCAGAAAATTCATATTCTTCATGATACCAACACTTTTGTGTTAACCTATTTATCTATAATCCAAACAACCTAAAAACCTCTAAGATGCAAGACATCACACTTAATGCTGACACATTTTTCCTAATTTTCGTATAGATGGTCATCCCTTCTCCCTTATAAGCAATCTTAATCTTCTAATGCACCATAGATTGCACTGCTCCTAATGAATGATACCATGGTCTTCCCAATAGTAGAGAGAAGGTGATAGGGATGTCCAATACTATAAATTCCACCATTGTTTAGACAACCCTAGTTTTCAAATGGTTTTGAACACCTTAGTTATTGGCCTTTTACCATCAACATAGGTCTAAATGTTGCTATCTAATACCTTTAGGACTTTCTCCAATACCTCAAACTTATGCAACAGCTTTCGAGGTCAAATGTTGATCCTAGATCCATCATCAACCATTTCTCTTGGAGTATATCTACCCTTCACCTTGGCTCTTATGAACAAAGCTAGATTATGATTCCTTTATTTTGGTGGTAAGTCTTCATTAGAAAAGGAGACTTTGTCTTTGTTGGTGACTAGAGTAACAACACCTCTTAGTACAGCCTATTTGGAGATAATCGAAAATCAACAAAGCTTTAACCATAGCCTTCTTATTCTCTTAAAAATTGCCAAGTAGCTCCCACAAACTAATCTATATCTTCAATTACCTTAGAATAAGATTATCGTCCTCATTTTCCTTAATTACAGGCATATCTACTTCTTTCTTAGATCTTGGTTCCTTAGGGGCTTTTTTATTAAGGTAATACCTTCCACTTCAAGTCACGTGGCTCACTTAATCTTCTCATTTCTCCTCATCACTCTTTTTCTATAGTTTGATAATTTTCCTTCTCTTAAACTCTTTTATATTTTAATTTAAGCTCTCCCAAGAATTAGTAGTGCAAATGATTACTATAGCTTTTATAGAAGTCACCTTCTCGATGGTATCCATGACAACCTCCTTGAGAATTCCAAAACTTATAATAAATGTCCCTTAGTTTAGAGGTGGAACATTAAGATGGTTTGGGAAAGGGTTCCCTCTTTTGCTTGGTCTTACAGTATTTAGCGACATAATAGTCTTATTATCATTGAGATCTTGAATCTCATACCTCAACCTCTAACGACCATTAGTGTTATGCTTAGCTCCTGAGTGGAAGGCATAGTAAGCATTGACATAATACCCCATTGGTAATGGATTGGGAGGTGGTCTTGGTGTTGGAGTTTTCAGTACCTCCTTTTGTAGCCTCTCAAATGCCTTAGATAGGGGTATATTGATATTTATGAATTGCCTTGGGGCTCTCACTACACTCACATTAGATGTTTTGTTCCCCTTCCCTTGAGGTTGGGATGGGGCACTTCTTTTGCCCCCATACTAATTCTTTGACTCAACCTCCAACTTCTTAGCTTACAAAGTAGCTTCCTTAAGGCCCTCATAGTTCTAAACCAATATGCCCGTAATCCTAATATGTATCCCTAGCAATGCCCCTTAAATACTCATCC
The DNA here is from genome assembly GCA_949677035.1 of Omphalea diandra. Taxonomy (NCBI): domain Eukaryota; kingdom Viridiplantae; phylum Streptophyta; class Magnoliopsida; order Malpighiales; family Euphorbiaceae; genus Omphalea; species Omphalea diandra. The sequence goes on along the minus strand of CATIWR010094587.1, from coordinate 19,841 downwards.
TCACTTACTCCCTTTTCGTTGGCTTAGTAGTCGCCTCTGAAGCCAACTTCTTTCACCTTCTTATGTAATCATTAAAGTTTTCACTAGCTTTCTGCTTCAATAACTCCAAGTCATGCAAAGTAACTTTTAATGTTGAGTTACATTCATAATACTTCTTAAAAGCTTATATTACTTCTTTTCAGCTCCTTTTAATCATCTTAGGTAGATTATAATATGACATCTTTATAGACCTTACAGCGAAAACTTAAATAGTTCAAGCATGGTATTCATGGGTACTCCAAATGTCTTCATTATCAGTATATAGAAATGGATGTGGTTAGTGGCATCTTAAGTCTTGGTGAATATAGGGAGTTCGAGCATTTGGAATTCTGCAATGAACCTTTCAAGCTTTCGAGCAAGCAAATCTTTAATATTAGTCCCTTTTTAGCATCCACAGTCTTTTAAATCTTTTTTAGTTGTTTGGCAAAGCCATCAAATTAGGTGTTATCATTCTCACTCTCCAAAGGTTATCGAGAACTATTATGGTACTCCTACTTCTTTAACCATCTTACTCACATGGTATTCCTTCATCCTAAATAGATCATCATCGATTTCCATTTGCTAGGGTGCCTCCACAGGTGCTTTCTCTTTATCTATCCTATTGGAAAATACTTATTGAGGTGTTTATTCATTCTTTAGTGACCTTCTCGCCATCTTGCGATGAAACTCAGCTATTATCCTTTCCAACAATTTTGGTGGTATTGCAGGCACCATAAGTGATTCAGTTCTTTGGATTAGGCTGGGCATCTTGCTTTTCCTAGCAAGATGGTTACCCCTTCTCTTTCACGAAGGTTTGGATGGATCTATGATGGCTTTAATATAAGGTTATTAGTATGATACATGAACAAATAATGAACGCATGTATACATGAAATGCATACATTATTTACAAAGGATCCTTCTAAACTTATTACTCCTATACATAAGGTTTAAAGGCTTTTTCCTAAGTAGGGTCTCATTTTTCTACCAATAAAGGGGTGAGGAATGCATATGGTTACGTCAGACCATGGAGGGTAAAAGTCTCAAAAGAACATATACACATAAGAACTAAAAGCATAAACTAAAGGAAACTCTTTTCATTGCTTAAAGAAGATGCACAAGTAAGTGAATAATCCTTTTGAAAAGGAAAGTAAGGGACATACATGAATATTTACATAAGGATTGAGAATTCTTTACATAATAAGGTAAGGGAATATACAAATACTTATATAGGGGATAATTACATTGAAAGGGATTAGGGTAATATTATATTTACATAAAGGATGTCTAATCATGATCTTTAAGGACTTCAACGCTTCTTTTGGAGAAAAGTACAAATAAGAGGGTATCTTATTCCAAGGTGTTATTGGCTCCTATATGCGCCTAATAGCTGAGATGGTTATTATAGTTGATAGCTCCCACAAGCTTGGGGGATGGTTATTGTAACCCCCCATTTGACATACCTAAAAGTACTTGGTTTGTGAATGATGAACCCTTCTCACTATCTCCTAAGCCCAAATAGAGCTTAAGTCTCAAGTTTGAAGAATCCATCGATTAATCTAAAGGCAAACCTAATGCATATGGTGAAGTATGAAGGCTAGATGAATGCAATATATTAATAAGTGAACCAAAGATAGATTGTAAAGTCAATTTAATGTCCCTAGCGGAGTCGCCACTATGAATGCCATAGTGATTCATGAGATAATGCTTAAACAAGTCAAATCTTGCTTGTGACTCCATCCTTTTATCGATCGATAGGTGATTGAGAGGATGGGGGTCGTACATTGGTATTAACCCTAAATTATGGCTCATTTTTGGATCAACAAGGGATCCTTTAAGACTTATATAATTTCCAATTTTTGTGATCAATGGGGGACCAAGTGGGACAATCCTTTGGTATCATCCTTAATGGAATATGGAGTCACCACTCTACTTTGGTTGGGACAAAAATCTAATCAAGGATGAAATCTAAACCTATCTAAGTTATTTAGAAGCCTAAATTTGTCTTTACCCCCATCAAAGATCGAGTTTGAAAATTAGGCATGACTTGAGGAAGAGGTTGGGCATCCTCAAACCGCCTAGATTTAGGGATTTGGCCTTTAGGCATCTTTGGTTCTTTTTTTACCATTTTATACTTATTATTAATTAGTTCGATTAATACCCCTAAACATGTTTCTATTGCATCTTAATTAAGCATATCATCATCAAAGCATTATAACCACACTAAAAGGGAAAAAGGCATGAAATGTCAAATGAGGAGGTCATGCACATCAATCAATCATAATCATGCATAATGGGGTCCTTATATCCTTAGCCCCACCTACACAAAGAAAAAACATGTAAGTAATCATCATGGAAACAAAGTAAGAGACACATATTCTATCATTGGAGCCCTTTAGAAGTAAAAAAAAAATTGAAAGAAAGAAGAAGTCATATGGAGAAGAAAGCGGAAGAAGGCTACTAGTCTCAATCAAAGTGGACTATACAAACCACCTAATGGTCTGTACAACCTACATAGAGGTCTATACAGACCATAAATTGGTTCATACAATCCTTTGGGACTATTTTTTTAAAATAAAAAACATAACAAGAAGGGGAGAAGGGGGAGCCAACTCAAATGGTTTTACTATACTTTGATGATTTTGTTACCCTTAAAGGTATTATTGTGTGATTAATCCTCCGAACATGTAATGAGTTGTATGGAAATTCAAGTAAAAGAGCCTTAAACTACCTTAAATCTTTGTGTTAGGGAATTAGGGTTATGTATTTTGTGTGTTTAGGGTGTTTGAGTAGAGATTTTGGTAATGTAACACAAGGGTTTTCAAGTTTCCTCCTCTATCTCTAAATAATGGGTATCTATAGAAGGAGAGGGGTGTACCAGACCTAGAATAATTTTGGTTACACTTCATTCAAGAACTATAACAAATAAGGGCCATAAAACTTTTAGAATTAGGGTTTCAAAGTGGTTTGTATAGAAAAAAGGTTAGCTATATAGCCCACCATGTTGGTTACACAACCAATGACTTTACAATGGATAAAGTTCTAAAAAGTTACGCTTGCTAAGGTTTGTTACTTGGTTGTATAGGTAAGTAATATGGTTGTACACTCGTTTGAACAATAATTGATAGAATTGGGCTTTAGGTGTTGGTAGACTTAAGCTTGGTTTAGGACTTAATCCAAGGAATCATAAGGTTATTGTTCTCCTTTCTTTATAACTTTCCTTTACTTTTTTGGGGAATAATTTCGATAGTTTTCATCATTGGGCTTGCATCTTATGACATAAAATCTGATGTTCTCACAACTATTCTAGAATCTTCCTTCCATCAGGTTGGAAACATGGTTGTATAAGTAAGTGAGTTGGTTGTATAGTCAAGTGTGTGGGTTGTATAGTTAAGTGTGTGGGCTGTATAGCCATCTAAAGGTTATTTAGTGGGCTTTTAGGTAGTCTTTTTTTTATTTATAGGATTAGTTTAGTCTTGATCCAAGGTTCCTCCTGAGCCTTATTCCTTCCTTTTCGAATCCTTCCCCTACACCTTAGGGGATTCTTTCTATTAGTTCTCATAATCGAGTTTGCATTCTAAAGCCTAAAATCTAATGCTCACAATTATCCCTTTGCTTTATAGGGCTTGGAAAATGATAATTGAGAAATAATTGTTGAATAAGAAACAAAAAGCATTACTAAAATTGTGTACATAAAAAAAGATACTGAAAGATACAACTTCTTTAGAAGCTCCCCAAGTAGGTACTAAAGTTATTTGAATGTCTTAACAACTTTCTAACAAGTACTTAGTTTATTCATGTAGCTTTTTAGTAGGTATCAGTGTTAATTATTCATCTCTAATAGCTCTCAAGTAGGTACTGGGTGTCTTAGTGGCTTTCTAGGTGCTAAACTTGTCTGGCAACTTTTTAGTAGGTGCCAACATTAGTTATTCATTTAGTAGCTCTCAAGCAGGGACTAGGTCAAAGATTAGAATTCCAAGTTGCCATTTTGACTAGATAGAGGTTCAATAGCTTTCTAGCAAGTATTAAAGTAGGTTTCATGTTTTGACAACCATTTTGGCATGAAAAGTTGGCTTAGTAATGCTTCTGGTATTCAATGTAGAGGATTCTATGTTTTGATAGCATTCTATAGTGAAAATGGTTCAAGAACTCTCTTATCAATCATTGAGGATCAGCATTCCTTTTAAAAAATTATTTTAGCTTAAGCTATTTCAAAAGGTTTTCTAGCATTCACTGGGGATAGAACCTAATGTCTCGAGGGTAATTTTATAATTTTTATAGAGGTTTTAGGCATTTTTTGGGCCTATGAGGGTTTAAGGGCACTTTGGTCATTTCATAGTGGGCCTTATTTTTCTTATTTTCTTATTTTCTTCTAAGTTGTTTAATAGTCAATACAAACAGGGCATTTGTCTGTATAGATAATTTAAATGAAGAAGTAATGCAGTAATGGAAATTCGAATAATAGAATGGCATTAGTTGTATGTATAGACAAGTCATGTATATAAAGACAACCCCCATCATATAAGGGCCTACAATTGGCCCTACCTCTCATTTGTGATATTTCTCTTCATCTTTTTCTTTTTTTTTCACTACAAATCCTCTGAACTTAGACCTTTAGGCTTCCCTTTGCATAGATTCACCATGGACCACTTTGACAATATGATGTTTGATGCTCTTACTAACTAGTCTAAAGGCGATGATTCCATCTATGATGCATGAGGAGCCCTAAAAGTTACTTAGGGTTTTAATTTTGTGTTAGCCCTCACTCATGTCTTGCCCAAAACATGTCCAAAGGATCTCAAGACAGGCCAAGACACACTAATTGAATACAAATTCTACTCTCATTTAGCTGACGGGGCTTCAAGCATGTCCCACTTTTCCTATTTGATTTTTTATTTTATTTTTATTCTTTTTCCACTTTCAATATTTTTGACTTTTAGACACTGTTCCAAAATTATATTTTGCAAGCAAACACTAAATTCGTTTTCAAAATTAAATCAAATTGTAGGACACTTACCTTTAGAACTTCTATAATTTATTTTTCAATTGCTCATTAGCCATTGCCTTGATTTTCATGCCCTTACTATCTCTTAGTCTCTTTGTGCAAAGATTACCTTAATTAATTTAGAATTTTGAAATGCATACTATAAGGCTTGATTTTATTTTTGAATTCTTACCAAAATTTAGCTAGATTCTACCGATCCTTGTGAATTTTAGGTTAATTGTGATTGTACTTTCCCAATTTTTGTACAATTTTGTGAATAAATTTATTTTCATGAATTGTTGCCTGTAATGTTTGTGAATTCGATGATTGCATTATAAGTGCTTGTTAAAACTTTAGTTTAATTTTTATTTCTCCTTTCAATTCTTTATTGTGTCTTGCATGTACCTGCACAAAAAAAATACATAAAATTTTATTATTTTTTACATGGAATCATATAACTTGTGTATTTGGAGTTTGTGATTTGATTTTTCACTTTTAACTGGCTTAGATTGCTTCATTTTTTAAACGTCTACCTTAACTCGTGTGCATAATCATAATGTCTCATACTTTGAGGATTTATTTAGCACTTCATGGACTCTTATGCATAAAGATGCAAAGAATTAAAAGAAATATTGACTTTGTGCATGTTGTACAGAACTATGATGTTGCTTTAGTTTTCAATTTTCTTATTGTACTTGGTTTGAATTGAATTTTCTTTATACATTTGATTAGGACTATTTTTGCTTTTATTCTTGTCGTGTAATTTCAATTTCCCTTATTCATTTTCAAGTAGACATCTCTTTTAGCAAGGGGAGTGGGGTTATTACATTGGTTAGGATCTAGATCAGGCGGTTCCCTCAGTGCTTGATTATGCAACTTAAAGATATTGGGCTCTTACCTTCTTACAAACTCTTTCAAACAAACCTTTATGGGGTGATGCAAATGCCATGCAAGCCTTGCCAGAGCGATGGGTGGACACTATACATACACCTTTTACTTGCCTCAAATTGAGGAGTTAACTTTTATATCTAATGACATTACTTACATGATCGATATTAGATGTTTATAGATCCTACTACCCATCATTGTAAAAGTCTACATCCAGTCTTATAGAGAGATTATGTACACTGCCTTATTGGGCATGTCCCCAATACTAAGAGGAATAATACCTTTGAGCACTTTAGCCTGAGGGGGAAGGCTCCACATGTAATTGATGTGAGCCCTTAAAAGGGCTTCAATCAGGTGGCTTATTGTTTCTTATTATACAGTCTAACGAGGACTTTATTTTCCAACCCCAGAGACATTACTGAGATATGCATCTTGCTAGCCCTTGAGGAACTTGATTTAATTCTCTACTTTAACTAATGCTTTGACATAATAGCCCATCTATATCAATATCTATACTAATATTGTTATGGGATGTCATAAATGAATGATGCTTAGTAGGTAAATGAGGTAATTGGCATACTCGAGTTGCTTTTATTCCTTATTCTCCTTATCTTTTATTTTGCTTATAGTGTATCTTTAACAGGTTTAAGTTATTGAGTTATGGCTATAAGTGGGTAATAATGTTTTAGAGAATATAGAGGGCTACACACTATAAGGAGTCATCAGTAGAGTCAGGTTGAATGCCCTGACCATGGCTCAAATGTATTTGTTTTACAAAAATAGAAATTTATTTTCTCTTTCATATAATTAATGAATTTTTGTCACAAACTTACAATGATGTGTTTTATAGTTTTATTTCTTTCGCAACTTCATCGAGATTGGAAGGGGTTGATTAATACATGGTAGCTAAAAGTGATCAAGGCTAAGAAGCATCTTATGGGTGATGATTGATGGTGGGGCACTCCCTTTGGAAGTGGTAGGTCGAAGAGAGAGTGTTGTCATGGCAAGAGGGATTAAACATCAGACCCATGCCTCAACATTCATCCTCTGACATGTTATGGGCATAGACTTGAAAGGATCAAATACCAGTAAGCTCTAGCACTGAGACTCAATGAGTAGCTCAAGGCAGGGTGGTGTAGGGTATTAAGCCTACATGGCTAAGGCTTTGATAGTGATGATCCCAGTGGATGGGCCAATCATTCAAGCTTTCCTACATCATAAGGCTCGCATAAGGATGGTGTTGCACCATGGTGCTCAAGGCATGACAACCCACTTTGAGAGGAGGCTTATAGAGCCTACTTATTTATTTAAAGGCCCTAAGTAGGCCTGTATTGTTGAGACTTTTAGGCTGGACCTTTTCATAGTGGGGAAGTTAGACTTATTCACCAATAGCCTAATAGAGACATGTGTGGCTTCCTTGACTGGATCTATGATGGCTTTCGAGATTACTTTATCGGTAAGTCCATTCAAGCCAACCAGGACGACCCACATGAGAGGTATCCTTCTCTTATTTTCATTTTTATTTGCTCTTATATTTATTAACTTTATTTCTTTCTTACAAATTCACTACATCTAGACTAAGGCCATGTTTAACCTCATAACTCCACTAAAGAGGACCATTACATAATAAACTCATGAGGTTCAGGTTAATAAGAATGTAAGTTATGCATGTATGATCATGCTTATGTCTATGTTTGCATTTATAACCTAACAATCCTAACTCTTATGCATCTTACAGGAGGCGGTCCATCACCAGGCCTAAGAGCTTGGGAGATTCAAAATTGACTATTAGAGCTTAAGGCTCAAATGGTGTATATGGAGAACGAGCACTCATAGAGTTCGAGAGCTATGTGGGCACCTCATAAGAGGTGGAGGATGATGATTAAGATGGACACTGTCACCCCCTTTTCGTTCAAACTTTAGGATGTTCTTCATTTTCTTCTTTCTATTGTTGGAACTGTTTAATATTTTTGCATTATAGTAAAATCATCGAGTAAGCTTTTTCTGAGGCCTCTTTTGGTTAATTAGGAGTTTAGGGTATTCTTTATGGTAGAAATGCCTTTATTTTGTCAAATTTTAGTTCTTTTTGCTAGAAATGGATGTCCATCTTTATTTTTATACGTTTCACTTGTCACCTAGATGAATAAATGTGTGAATCTTGTATACTTATGCATGTTTATGCCCTTTTAAATAGATGTAATCAAATATAAATGGCCAAAATATAAGGGAAAGCTATACTACAAAATCTATAGGATGTATAAACCATTCAACTATCCATACAAACTAATGTTTATCATTACAAATGGCTTAAAAGGTTTGCACAACTAATCCTTATTACTCACAATTGTCAAGCACTATTCACCTTTTCTCTCTTCTATAAAGTCTTCTACCTCAATTTTCATGCCCAGATGTGCCTTTGTTTTGCATTTTTCAAAATGGCTAAAACATTTTTACAGTCACTCGCACCCCCAAAATTGGTATAATCTACCTTGGGTGGGTTTCAAAGCCCTTTGTTACCTTTTATCTATTTTGATCAATAAGGATTTTCTTCAAGCAGCTTGTGATTATGGGATCCCATCATTTATTATTTCCACTTTAGAGAAATTAAAATATGCCACATGCTATAAGAGTTTGGCATAATTATCAACTATCAGATTATCGGTGCAAACCAAATTACACTGTCGTGCTTAGATTCCCACATGGATGAAAAATGATAATGTTATTCGACTTACACTATGATGAAGTACCTTATGCACCTTAGGGGAAGAGAAGATCCTACATCTCATTCATTCTTCTAAGGGCCATGCTAGGGCAGCACATGCCCATGTTCCGATAGTTGTTCTAATGGATGAATGTTTATTGTGAAGGGATGATCGAGACATTAACTTTCAAATTTTGCCTCTCATTAAGGAGGTTGAGCTAAAGAAGACCTTGTTCCCGACAATTCTAGGTGAGATTAATATAGGTTTGGATAAGTTGTCGCTAGGCATCAATAAATCTTTCACAGGGAGTCTACTATTGCTTTAGGTACATGTTTCTTTAATAACCTTTTTGTTTTTATTTTATTCTTTTCTTTTTCTCTCTTGTTTCTCTTTTTTTATTTTATTGCCCTGACTTTTGTTTGAATTGCCCTTATGAGTTTTTAATATAATGGGTTGCTCCTTTTTACTTAAGCTGCCCTTTCGGGTTTTCAACCTAATAAGCCTTTTCTTATTATTATATTTTTCTTATCTTTTTCTCTTTTTATTTTTCAAATATGACCATAGGAGAAGTTGGGTTTTTTCAAGGTTTTAACTGTGGATACAAGGTGTTATTTCCCACAACACCACTCAAATCACTACTTGTCAAAACTTGCTTTTACCAAACTTGAATGGACCGAATGGTTGTATTACATCTTTGATTCTACCATTCATTGGACATATCCCTGGTGGAGGCTGATTAGGGTTACTCTAAGGACCTGTAGAGGATGTGTGATTATTACAGTTCTATTATCCATTACTTTTTATGATTCTGCTAGAGTCTATCATCAGTTTAGACTGCATAGGATACCATAGGCTTTCCTCCTACTTTCAAAGAGAGATCCTTGACTTTGCTTTCTAGATAAAATGGAGGCCACTTCGCCTAATCAATACATTTCCCACATCTTTCTAGCTGAGGTCTCTACCTCCAGTAATGTCGACTTCAAGGCTTGGTTGCATGGCAGTTAGGGATATGAGATTCTCATCAAACATTCACAATAACCATGAGCATATAAAAAAAAGAACTCTTTTATTTCATTTAGCTTAAAAAAATGTTTGACAAATGCTACTTTCTTTATGCAAATGCATTTCTTTTTGATATTATACTTGTCATGAATCCTTATAATGTATATATTACATATTAATTAAATGCATGATCACTATGTTTAATAATGGCACATTAGATCATCTGATCATCTTGATCAATGCTTTTAACTTATTAGCACTTTATTCTGCATTCCTTCCCTCTTATTGTCATCTTCGCCTTTTGTCATTCAATTGTTGGCTTCTCTAGTGGTCAATCACACTCTCTCCTTTTGTTTTTATTTATTATATTTTTATGCCCTAATTTTGCCTAATTGGCCATTTTGGGATTTCACCTCAGTAGGCTTTCTTTTCTTTGCTTTTTTTTTCTCTTCTCTTTTTTTCTTGCGACCTAATGTTTGCCTATGTCACACTTACTATTAGATGGCGTATTTTCTTTTCTCACTTCTTTACATGAAATACTTCTTTTGGCTATCTAAGTACATTGGCTCATAGAATTCATTTTTGTCTATATCTAACAACTTTAGAGCACAACTTGAATGTATTTGCTTGATCACATAGGGACATTCCCAGCTCGGCTTGAACTTTCCTTGAGGATCTTAAGCTTGTGACCTCATTGCCTTCAGCACTAAATAATAAATCTTAAATGTGTTCTTCTTAGCCCTTTTATTAAAGTGTGTGCCATCCTAGTTTTGTATAGTTGGATGTCATAAAGGGTTTTCAATCTATTATTGTCTAATAGAGCTAGTTGCTTAAATTGATTCCTCTCCCATTGATATTCAAGAATTTTTGTCTCAACTAACACCCAAAGGATTTCATCTCTATCTCTATTGGCAACACCACTTCTATGCCATATATTAAAGAGTAAGGTGTCATTCCTATTAATGTTCTAGTTGTAGTTTGCTACCCCCACAATGTAAAGGGTTGCTTCTCTAACTAGTCCTTATTAGTTTCAACCATCTTAGCAAAGATATTCTTAATGTTTTTATTTGGTGCCTTTATTACCCCATTCGCTCGCAACCTGAAAGCCAATGACTTATAATGGGTGACCCTGCACATTTCTAGGATCATTTTGACCTCAACCTGAAAATGCACTTTATTATCTGTCATAATATGATGAGGCACCCCATATCAATAAATCAAGTTTTTTTCTATGAATCAAGTCATATGCCTTACCCCCAGCTTGTTAAAAGATTCAGCTTCAATTGTCATGGTGATATACTTATGCCCTATTATAGAGGCTAGTTTAATTTCTCCAATAACATTGATGCCCTTTACTAAGAATGGATAAGGCAAAGTCTAATTCTACAGTTATGTTAGTGGCAAGTGGTTGAGGCTGCCATGAACCTGAAATTTGTGACAACTTCTAGTGTTTTCGATGCAATCCTATTTCATGGTTGTCCAATAGTAAGCAACTCTTAAAATTTTCATGGCTAAAACTTTTCCAATCATATAAGTACCACAAACCCTTGTGTGCACCTCTTCTATTATCTAGTATGCCTCTTCTTTTGTCAAATATCTTAAATGGACTCCATCCAACATTTGTTTGTACATCATGATGTCATAAAGCACAAATTACAAAACTAGCTTCTGAATTATGTTTTTGTCCTTCTTTTGGGCCTCTTTAGGGTATTTACCACTTTCTAAGTATTTTTGTGCATCATAATATTAGGGATGATTTTTCATAAATGTTTGTATCACCCTTTCTTTAACATAGCTTAGTGCCTTGGATTTGAGTATGATTAGTGGCTTCATCGACATATCTTCAAGTTTGCCCCAAAGAAAAACTAAACTAGCTAAGGCATCAACTGTCACATTCTCTTCTCATAGGAGATGGAGATGGTGAATTATAACCCTTTAGAAATTTTGGGTTAGCCACTTCAAATGCTCTAAATACAAGCTTAAACATTCTTTCTTCAATTCTCATTCATTAGTTATTGAAGAAATAACAATCAATGAATCCCTAAATTCTTTAGTTATCTTGACCCTTATTTGAATTAATGACTTTAGCCCAAATGCATAGGCTTCATACTCTACCATATTATTGGTTATCCTAAAGTCTAGTTTCTTGGCCATAGGGAATAATTCTCCTTTAATGACATTAAAATTACCCCTGTGCTAGCCTCTTTCTAATTTACTACTCTATCAAAATACATTCTCCACCTTTGGAGCTCTATTGCTCCTCAACCTTCATAAAAAAAAACTGGAAAAATTCATATCCCTCTTCTGCAAGTCGTTGTTGAGCTAGATATTCTTAAATTGTTCAACCTTCAATCACCATCTTGGTTACATACTTGATGTTGAATTTTGTTAGGAGTATCAACCATTTTGCTAGTTTTTCAGTCAATGAGGGGGCTTTATGTAGGTAGTTGATTGGTGCAAGTTTTGAAACCACTTTAACTAAATATGACTAAAAATAGTGTCACAACTTCTTTGTGGCCCACACCATTGCCAAACATGTTTCTCTATCTAGTTGTACTTCTCCACATAAATAATTTTCTATTGAGGTAGTAAACAACATGCTCATTCCTTTCCTCATCTTCATGTGCCAACATTGCTACTGCAAAACTCTACTCCATTGTTAAGTATAGAATTAATGGCTTTTTTGGCTTTAGGTTCTTAACACAAATATATTTTTCAAATACTCTTTTATCTTCTTAAAGGTCATTTTGTACTATTCATTCCATACCACCACTGGTCTTTCCTCAGCATCTTGAAAGTGGGCTTACGAATAGGTCTAAGTCTGGTTATGAATTTGCTAATGTATTGGAGATAGCCTAAAAATCTCCAAACTTCCTTATTCATTTTTGGCATATGCATATCTTGAATGCCATCTACTTTATCTATGTCTAACCCAATACCTTCCCACTTTCCATATGTCTCAATAGATTGCTTATTGTAACTCCAATCACACACTTTTTAGGATTAAGCCAGAGGTTATGTTGGCCCACTTTTTGTGGTAACTTTTTTAAGAACTCAAAGTGAACTTTCTGTGTTTCAGACTTCACCATCATATCATTGATATTACTTCTACTTCCTTGTAGATCAAGTCATGGAACAGTGTGGTTGTCATTCACTGATAAGTTGCTCCGGCATTCTTCAGACCAAACAACTTTACCTTATAACAATACATGCATGTTCGGTGATGAAAATGGTGTTCACCTTGTCTTTGATGAACAATGAGGATTTAATTATAACCAAAAAATTGATCCATGAAAGAATATCTAATGCAAGTCGCAACACTGCACACCAACACGTTAATACGGGGAAAAGAGAAGTCATTCTTAGGATATTCCTTGTTCAAATCCTTGTAGTCCATACACATCCTTACCATTCCATCCTTCTTTGGCATTGGCACTATGTTGGCCAACCATAAAAATTAGTCAACTTTCTCTAAGAACTTAATGTTCAATTGCTTTGCCCCCTCCTCCCTTACTAACTAGGCCCACCATGGTCTCGTTTGTTTGATTTTTTGCTTTATTGGTCTTATGTGTGGGATTGTCAAAATCTTATGTTTAGTTATATCATCAGTCAACCTTTGACATGTTATCATATTTCCAAGCAAAAACCCTTTGATACTTCCTAAGCAATTGTTTAAACTTTTCTTACTCCTCGAGTATGACATCATTGGAAATGAGAAAATATTTTTCAGATTTTCCTATATGCCAAGATTAAATATAGTGGTATGCATAGAATTAATATTAAACATGCTTATGAAATGATGTATACTAGGCACACTACTATTTGGAAAGACTTCACATAAGTAAGTAAACTTGATATTCATTACTTTAAACTTGAAAAAAATACATCATTATCCTCAAAAAGGCAAGAGACAAGATCATTAGAGATGTTAAGAAAAAGAGACTCCTCTACAGAAGCAACTAGAGCTTCTTAAACATCATCCTTCTCTGGATCTTTCTCTTTTTCAACTTTCTTCTCTTTAGTAGCCTTAGAGGGTGCACTTAAGTCATTTTTCACCTATTTAGAACCTACTTCTTTCTCAGCTGCAACACTAGCCATATCCTTCATAATCTTTTTAAAATCCTGCTTCATCTAATCATCTTTAAACTCAACCTTCATAAAGCTTTCCCACAATGCCATCCCATCCATCTCAACTTGTCTTACTTTAGACGATTGTCCATGTATGTCTCCACATTCCTCCACATCTTTGATAGAAGTCATTATCATGTTTTCAATCTCACCCAAGTCAAACCTTGTATACTTCCCTTTAGCATAGACATTGAGTATGCTCTTCCCCTATTCTAGATCTTTATAAGGCACTTCTAGTTCATCCTGAGTAGCGTGCTTCCTTTTAATTGGCTTTTTTATTTACTAAAATTGTTGGTCTAATAGATATTGCTCATAATCATCATTAGACATCTAACATTTGCCATTCCATGGCTTAACAATTTGAAGGCCATACTAAACAGCAGATTGTACCCTTTCTTGATCTTCTCCTATGTCCATAACCTATTTCCCTTTCTTCTTTTTCTTCTTATTACTCTCTTCATCATATGAGTCCCGATAATTCCAATAACTAGCTTCCACACTTTCCAACTATATTTGAAAGAATGCTTATTTAAGATCATGATGATGGCCTAATGTTATATAAATAACCCCTTTGAACTGCAAGCGCATAGGTCGTCAAGTAATAAAGTGTAATTTGTTAGTAGGGATATCGTTCACATAAGGATTGAGTTTAAGCACTAAGTATCTTGTGTCTTATATTATCTAGAGAATCAATAATAACTGACAATCAGTTTTACTTGGTGACTTCTAGTGAAATCCTAATCTTCATCTATTTGGTTCATTCATCAAGTGCCACTATTAGGTCATGAGAGTGACTAATCAATCTCTCTCGAGTATCAATTAACGTATAAAAGCATGCTAAGCTAGAGGTCTCTTAACTCAAAAGCTAGACATCATGCAATTATCTTTCTAAATAAGACCCTAAAGATAATAATGTTTTATTAAGGTCTCTTAAGTCATAACGAAATAAGGGAGTTATTGAAGGGTCCATTCCATGAGAAGCATCTCTTCACAATTGATGCATGAAACTAAATATGATCAATGGCCCATTAATTAATAACATGAAGCATTCAACAAATACCAACACAAAAAATAAATGAAATCAAAAGACTTATATTACAAAAAATTAATATAGGTCACATAATATCCATCTACAACCCTAACATTAAGAATTTTAGTTCATAATAAAAAATAAAAAGCAAAGATGACAATCAAATCAATCCTAAGAATAGCCATAAACTTCTTCTTTAACTTCCTTGATTGCTTGGACCTTATCTTTCTATAACCCCTTAATTGAATCCTTGAAGACATGTTATGTTTTATTTTTTAGCTTTTGGTGAACTTTCCATGCCCTAATTCTAGTTTACTTTCTCCTTAAATAGTGTTTTTAATCATGCCTTTAAAAAAGGAAGCTTAGGTGCATGAAAGGAAAGGAATTCTTAAAGATTTCTTTCTTTGTTTTAGGTTTCAAAGTGGTGCACGGTCATGCATTGTTGTGATAACCTTCTGTATTATAACTTTCTAAAATGTATAGCCATGCTTCGAGGCCCTGCATTTTTTCTCTCTTCTGGTCATTTGGTGTTGTTGAGGCATACGACCACGTGCTATCAAAGCACAACCATCCACTCTTTTCTATATTGACTTTGCTTTGCTTCACTTTTAAGCCTACACAACATCAATTAACATGCATTAGGTCCATTTTATATGACGAATTAAGTGAATATGGTTAGTTTTAAGGGAGAATTGAATTATAAAACATATGAATTATGATGTTAAACAGATCATATATAGTGTTGGTTTTTTTTATTGATTCTCATCCTTTTCAATTGTCATTTCTCCTACCCCCCTTCAACCATTTCTTTTTCTCCTCACAAATCTTACACCAAATGCTTTCCTTGATCCCTTTAATAAGCCAATCCCTTCTTAATGGTCTATGTAGTTATATCCAGAAAGTTAAGCACACCTATAAAGTTCTTCCTCAACCCCTGACTTGGAAGAAATTTCATATTCTTTATGATACTTATCACCCTTGAATCAACCTATTTATTTGTAACTCTAACAATTTGAAAGCCTCTAAGATGTGGAACAACTATGCTCAATGTTAACGCTATCACTCCTAATTCTATAGAAATGGTCACCACCTCTCTCTTATAAGGAATCTTGACCTTTTGGTGCATGATAGATGGCATACCTCCCAAAGGATGGTACCATGGCTTCTCAACAACAATAAGAAAGTAATAAGAATGTCTAGCATAGTAAACTCTACCATAGCCTCCACAATCTCAATCTTCACCATAGTCCTGAATACACTAGTCACTAGTCTCCTACTATCATCATAAGCTCAAATGATTCTATTTAACTCTTCCAGATCATTCCCCAAACTTGTGCAATAGCTTTAAAAAGCTAAAGTTGACCCAAACCCATCACTAACCATTACACATGGAGTCTACATCCCTTTCACTTTAGCTCTAATACACGAAGCCAAATTATGATATTTTCCTTCAGTAGGTAAATCCTTATCAAAAAATATGATCTTTCGTTTCTTGGTAACCAGGGTTACCACATCCATAGATGTTGCTTCCTTAGAGATTATCAAACTTGACAAGGCCTCAATCATTGACCTTTTATACCTCTAGGAGGTGATGAGCAATTACCACACACTGATCAGAGATGGCATTTTTTTCAACTGACCTAGAATAGGATTTTCCTCTTCCTTTTTCCTTTATCAACAACCTTTACCCCCTTTTTTCAACCCTCAAATCTTTAGGGGCTTCTTGATCTAGGTAATACTTTCTACTTCTAATTACATGATTCACCTATTTCGCTTCCCTCTCTTTATCACCCTCCTCCCATAGTTTGATTATTCTCCCCCTTTTCACTTCCTCAGTTTCTTCATCTGAGCTCTCCTAAGGATTAATGGCATAAGTAACAATTATGACTTTCATAGGGGGCATTTGCTCAAAAGTGGCCATTACAACCTCTTCAAGAATCCTAGGGTGAATAATGAATTCTCCTTGATTTAGGGATAGGTCACTATGGTAAATTGGAAGCAAATTCCCTTTTTTGCTTGGCCTCTTAGAGATTGGTGGAATAATAGTGTTATTATCAATCAGATCCTAAATCTAATGTCTCACCCTAGAACAATCATCTACATTATGTCTAATTCCTTGATGAAAGACACAATAAGCATTGGTGTCATATCTTCTCGATAAAAGATTAAGAGGTAGTTTTGGTGACATTGGCTTCAATACCCCCTTCTTCTACAACCTCTCAAATGCCTTAGATAGAGGCATGCCCAAATTTATAAATTGTATAAGGGCTCTTACTACATTCACATTAGCAACTTTGTTCCCTTCACTTTAAGCTTAGGATGGCATGCTACTTCTTCCATCAAACTATTTCTTTTATTTTAACTCCAACTCTTCGAACTGTATGCTAGCTTTCTTCAGATCTTCAAAATTTTGTACCAACATCCCCTTAATCCTACTACATATTACTGGCAATGTTCCCTTAACCATCATTCTTACTTGTTCTCTCCCCATTGGCCTAGTAGTAGCCTTAAAGACCAGTTTTTTCCACCTCCTTATATAGCCATTGAAACATTTGTTGATTTTCTACTCAACGACTCCAAATCTTATGAAGTAACTTCCAAAACTAAGTTGTAAGCATAATGTTTCTTAAAAGCTTTTATTAGCTCCTTTCAATCTCTTGTAATCATCTTAAGTTGATTATAGTACTAAGTCCTTACAGATATTTCCAATGACAATTCAAAAAGCTTGAGATTGTTATCCATAGAAACTTTGGATGTCTTTATGGCTAGCACATAAGAACAAATATGGTTGGTTACAACTTAGGTTGAAGTGAACTTGGGAAGCTTAGGTATTCAAAAATTAGTGGGACACTTTTCAGGCTTATGAGTAAGCAACTCCCTAATGTTTGTTCCTTATTATGAACCCTTAGTGCCTAAGGTCTTTTATATCTTCTCTAACTACTTAGCGAGACCATCAAATCAAGCACTTTCTTTCTTACTATACACGTGCTTATTAGAAGTTGCAGTAATACTTCCTACTTCTTTGGCCAACTTACTCTCATGATACTTTTTCATCCCATAAATCATCATTAACAACCACAGGTATTGGCATCTCCATGGGTGCCTTTCCCTTATTGGTTCTACTTATAGATACCTTACCCTTCTTCAAGATCTCATTGAGGCGCATGTTCAGGTCTTTGACAATCCTCTCCTTTATTATATGATTGTAGTCAACCTTTATTTTCTTTATTACCTTGGGCGGTACTATCGACTTTATATTCTTTAGATCATGCTAGGTATTTTGCTTTTCCAGCCAGTAAATTGCCCATCTTTTATTCCATGAGGGCTTAGATAGAGCTATGATAGCTACAAAACAAGGGTTACTAATATGATGCATAAGCAAATGATAAATGCATATATGTATGAGATGTAAATGTTATTTGTGAAAGATCCTTCCAACCTTATTAGTCCCACACATAAAGTCTAAAGGCTTTTTCCTAAGTGTGGTCTTATTTTTTTATTAATAAGGAATAGAGAATACATGTGGTCCCCTCAAACTAAGTAGTCCTAAAAGAACATATGTACACAGAAACTAAAGAAGCCATATTATAAAAGAATTCTTTACATTGATAATGAAATTATACACATGAACATAAGATCCCTTTAAGAAAGGAGAGAAAGGAAGTACCTAAGTATTTACATAGGAAATGAAAATATTTGCATAAAGAAGATTATTTACATGATAGGGAATGAAGAATACACTAGTGTTTACATTAGGGACATTTACATTAAATGGGAATAGGATAACATCATATTTACATGGGGAATGCAAAGCAATGTTCCGTGGGAACTTCAACCCTTCCTTTGGAGGAAAATGCAAATAAGAGGATGCCCTATTAGTTGAAATGATTATTATTGATGGTCCCCTAAGCTTAGGGGGTGTTTGTCGTATACCCTCATTTGATATACTCGAAGGTGCTTAGTTGGTGAGTGATGAACTCCCCTTAGTATCTTCTTAGCCTTAATGGAGCTTAAGTATCAAGTTTAAAAAATTCATCGATTTTTCTAAAGGTAGGCATAATGCATGTGGTAAAGTGTGGAGACCAAATGAATGTAATGGAATTATCAACAATAAAGATAAAATGGTAAAAGTGTACTAGAGATTGAACACAAAGTCAATTTAAAAGTCCTCAGTGGAGTCGCCACTGTGAATGCCTCAATTTTAGGATTACATTCGAACTAGTAAAATTTTACTTACGACTCTTACCTTTGATCGATCAATAAGGGATTGAGAGGACAAGGGTCATATGTTGGTATAACCCCTAAGTAATGGCAATTTTGAATCATTTGGAAATCCTTAGTAAGGCCTCTCACATGATAGAAGCCCTTTTTCAAAGTTTTGGGTTGGTCAATAGGGGACCAAGATGGGACAACTTATTACTATCACCCCTAATTGAAATGGAGTTGCCACTCAACTTTAGTCGAGACAAGAATCGAAGTAAGGACAAATTTTAAGCCTACCTAAGTCATTTAGAAGGCCCAATCCATCTTCACCCTATCAGACAACGAATTCAGGAATTCAATGTGGTGTGGGGAAGAGGTTAGGCATCTCCACATTATTTGAATTTAGGGATCTAGCCTTTGGACATTTTTGGTTCATAATTACCATTTTAGCCTTATTGTTGATTAATCCAGTTATTGATCTAAAGAGCATTCATTTAACGTGTCTCAAAGCATTCAAGCCAAACACATCACTATAACAATTCTCTATAGGGTAGGGATGCAACTAAGGTCTCAAGTGGGATAGTCATGCATAGTTAACAAAAGGTTAAACATGCCAAACTAGAGAATAACACAACTGATAAGAAAGAGAACAAACAAGTCAGTATCTCATCATGAAAATCAAAATAAAGTAATAACAATCTAAAGGATAGATTGCATTTATGATGGTGGTTACACCAAACCCATCTCCAAGTAAGAGACCCAGTAAGCTTTTATGTCCCACATCAATATAACCATAATCCCATCCTTATTCAAATCAAGTAAGAACATGCACATGCACACACACGTCTATATATATATATATATATATATATATATATATATATATA
>CATIWR010094571.1:0-18811 GCA_949677035.1 Omphalea diandra | reverse complement strand
TTTTTTTTTTTTTTTTACTCATATAACATGGAGAGTTTGCTAAAAACATACATTATAATCATTAGAATTAGAAAACACACTATCATATACTTAGGGACAAAAATACTAAGAGCATGTTTAGTACTATTATTATTATTAGTTGATTTCAAGGTAAATTTTTTTTTTTTAAAAAAAAAATCTTTTCTAATTGATTATAGATTTTTTGGTATAAATTTTATTATTAAAAAATTAATTTTAAACATTTAATATTTAAAGATTTTGTTAAGCCCTATTGAACTAGGTTAACAATGTAATTGAAAAAATTATTTTAAAAACTAAAAATATGATAGTTTAATATACAAAATTATATTTTTACAATAGGAATATGACAAAACATGCTCTAAGATAATAGGTGATAGTTAGCCTTTACTTTTCACTTTTTGTTTGGTAAAATTTTGTTCATTGTTTAACTTATTTTGTTAAATTTAGGACATTAAGTTTGTATTTGCATTAGGAAAAATATGTACATTACGGTTAGTCTAGGGATTGATTACACTAAGTGATGGGGAAATAAATTTACAAGTCATGCATCAAGAAAAAGGATAGATTATGAGCATGAAGAGAAAAATAAATATTCAAAGAGGCATTTTTTATATAATTAGCTTAATTAGAAAATATTTGCATACACTTGATATAGGTAATTATGTATTGTAGTTACACGTAATAATATATATCTGATAAATAATAAAAAAACTAAAAAATATATATGTATTTTCTGGATCCCGCAGGGATCCAATTTAAGATCCCATAGGGACAGGTAGAGGCAAAAGAACAAGATTTTTCCACCCTCATCAGACGTATCCCCGTGCAAGGCGATCCCTACTATAAATTTTACAATACTAATTTAAATTTAAATCTAGCTCCAATGCAACTTGAGTCCTTTATATTTTAAATTAAATTTTATATATATATATATATATATATATATATATATATATATATGAAATGAACAAAATCATAGAACTTCAACTTTTTTTTCTGAGAAAACCTTTTTCCCCCCTAATCCCTAAGGAGGAGATTTTGATAAATTTAGAAAGACGTTAAGACAACTATATAGAGTTGAAATTTTTTGTAAGCCATGGTAAAGATGATGCAAATAGATTTAATTCTTTATAATTTTGAAAATAAAAATAATTTTTAATTATCAATATTTGTAAGCCATAGTTTTGTAATTCTTTATTTCTTCAAAAATTATCAATGTTTAGCCATTTAAAAATGATTTTAGAAATAAAAAGTAATTTTCAATTATTTTTTATCAAAATTAGATTCAATTGTGCTTATATTACAAATATATGTTGGGCATTGACCAAAAAAAAAAAAGTTAATTTGGTTTTTTTGGACATCCTTCAAGTTGAAGGACTAAAATGAACTATAAGCCTATTTCACTTTAAGGAATTTTTTGAAAATATTATTACACTCCCAAACTTTTAATAAAAAATTCAGAGACCCCCCGACTCAAGTGAATTGGCCTGCTGTCCAAAATAGAGGGTTCTTCTCTCTCCGAATAGAGCTTATACTCTGTTATAATTTGATTCAAATGCATTATAAGATTTGGAGGAAAAAACAATTTTATTATGTTGAAGATATTTCTCAATTTGGTAGAAGAATAAATCATAAATGGAATATGGCTCATATTTTACAGTTTTTTCCAATTGAGTTTGAATTTCAATTGAAAATAAATTAAAGGGGCAAACATTACAAATTGAAGTTACAAAACTTTTCGATACTTGAGCATTTCTTATAGCTGTTTGATGCAGCTTAGAGAAGTTACTTTATCTAGCTGTTAATAAATACATATTTAATAAATCATATAAAACAACTAATAATAATTCGTTTTCAATCAACAATTATTTTTATCAACTTTCATTTGAAACTTTTTTTCTGAATTTCTATAATAATAATGAACGAAAAGTTAAAATTATCTTCACTCCATTTTAGTTAACCTATCAATGATTTTTTTATAATTACAGCTTGATTTTTCTATTCGAAATTTTTTCAAACCAAAACTGATCATTGAGTTTCTAAAAATACTCACAGATTAGATGTACTTTCTCTATCCCATCCGATATGATAAAGATTAACATTATTGCGCTTCAGTCCACATTGATGTATCCAATTTTCAATATGGATGCCTTATATCACGCATTATCCTTCTTTTTTTACCCCCGTGAATGCATTCTCTATTCTCCAGTATGTAACTTATGAAAATTACTATTTCTAATTATATGTAAGATAATTATGATTGCATACTTCTAAGTTAGATTATCCTGCTACTATGAAATTCGATCATAAATAAGATGATTGTGGGGTTGAAATTTCCAACTCAAATAATGAAAAATATTCTCATAATCACCCATTTTTATGTTTGTTTTTGTTTTTGTTTTAGCATTACCTCTGTTATTGAACGCTACAACAAGCTGAAAGAGGAGAATCCACTCATGAATCCAGCTTCGGAAATCAAGGTATCAAAAAGCTGCTTCAGTTTGCTTCTGTCCCATGTTTTGTAGCATGCATCAAGAAATCTTTTTCATTTTAACATTGGTTGCATTTTATGTTAAAAACAAGAATCCCCACCAAGAAGTCCAATATCATATTAATTGAATAATAAAACCACTAGATGACAAGTGTCTTCATCACTTGTCCTCGTTTCTTTTGTTTCAGAAGAATTAAGGTCTGCAAATGATTCCACAGCTGAGTGGCTAGAGAGAAATCCCACCAAGCACAGTGGGCTCTTTTTAATGAGAATTTTTTTTAAAAATCCTTCTTCCTTCTATTAACACTAATCACTAACCCGTCCTTACCCTTATGAAAGAGTCTAACCACACAACATACTAACAAAAAAAAAAAGGAATTAAGGTCCTAGCTTTTAATGCAAGAAACATCACAAATAAGCTCTGCTGAGAACTTGGGGCAACTGCCGGTATCAGGCAGTGGCTTGATCTTGTGGTTGTATACTGGGGATTAGATGATGCTGAACCACAGTGAAACACATTGAAACTCATTTACAGAATCCACACTCATCATGTTTCACGTCACAACTCATTTAAAATTTTAAAATCTAATTGTACAGAATATACAACTAATTCAGATTCTATAAAAAAAACTAACAGAACTTTAAAATAAAATTTTAAAACTAAAGGATGTAAACTCCTAAAACTACACATTCAAGACAAATGAAAAATAAAATCTTTTTTTTTTTTAATTTCATTATTTTTATTTAGTATATCTCAACATATAAGAAAATAGAATTTAAATATTAATAAAATTTTCATAATTATTCACATATAGAATAACACTATGCTTCATAAACAAATAAATGAATAATGAAATTTCAAAAATGATGAGATATTGTAGCCATTTTAAAATCTTATTCTTAAGTTTTTAAAATAGATTAAAATAACAACATGAAAACAAAGTAAAACTCTATTCTCATTTTATTTCTTGATGTATCAAATATGCTCTTAAAGTATAACTTACCACTCTCATCAATGGAAAAGGAATTCTGCATTTAATCCAAATATGAAATTCAATCACAAAACCCATATGCAAATCAAATAAATTCCAAAAGAAATTTAATCCAAAGTACCATGTGACATATCAGAATCATAAAACATGTTGGTCTTATGATCACACACAAGTATAGTCTCATTCTCATGGTCAATCGTTAGATTTCAAGGTTCCAATTAAAATCGTAACATGGAAGTTTAAGTTATAGATAACAGTGGATAGGGTATGGGCAGATTAATGTTATATCCTTAAATATATCTATTTGGATAATAAATATTAAACTAATCCTATGCTCATAAAATTTCAGGTAATCATAGATACTCATTACCCAAATAATTGTTAAAATATTTTTAAAATCCCTATGCAAATTAAATTATTAAAATATAAAGTATATAATTACAAATTTATAATCACATTTAACTGAAATAATATATATTATATTCAAAGAGACCATATATTAAAAAATTAAATAAAAATACTAAAATATTAAAAGAAAAACTGAATAATTTTAAAGTCTATCTAATTTTCTAAATACAATATATTAGATATGTTATCATTAATAAATTCAATTACATAACCCCTAATATTATGCATCTAACATAATAGAAAATATTGAAAATAGTTCATACTCCATTTGTTCCTAAAAGGCTGTCCACTATTCTTTTTTAGAATATCCCAAAACAAGTCTACTTTCATTAAATAAAAAATATTTATAATAATTTTTCTTAATTTACCCTTATTGATCATTAAAATAGGTAAAGTACATTTATTGGCTTATTAATACAATTAAGGGTATAAATAGAAAAATATATGAATTGACAACATTTAATATATTTTCTTAAACAATGTAAAAATTAAAATGTGACAACTTTTTTAGAACAGAGAGAGTATTATTTATATTTTAGAGATATATCCATATATGCATATATGTGTGCCTATATATATACAATATACAATAAGGATAAAAGTTTGACTATAAATACACTTGATAGTTCAAGTATAGGTATATAGATATAAGTAGAAAATCCATACTCTATCCAAATTCAATGCTCTTTCTCAGGTATAAGTTTACCCATATCCATTAGCTAGTCAACTCAAATATTATCAGTTTAACTAGGTAAGGTTCGAGCAGGTACCTATGGGTAGAATACAAATTGTCATCCCTAGTTTAATAAGACTTAGCTTTGAGCCATAACCAAGAATTGATAAATATAGCTTTGAGCCATAACCAAGAATTGATAAATAAGCCAAGTAACTTGTCTTTATTATTGATTAGACTTTTTATTTTCGTATCCGAGGCCTTGATCTACTTCCTCAGTAAAGAGGCTTTAGAAAATGAATATATAAATTAAAAGAAAAATTTTTAAAAGATTGAAAAAAGGCACTGAGTCAACCAATACACTAAGGAACTTCAAACGATTAGTTAAAACGCACAAACACACCAAATGCAACTGAAGTTGACATCATGAAAAAGGTGGTCTCAAACATGGGAACCAGATCATCAACCAGATCATGAAATGTACAGAAAATTGTCTTTTAAACAGACTTTCTGACTGGAAGCTATTCGTTATCTTTAGAAAACATGGAACTGAAAACTGAAAATAGACAAGAAACTAGGAAAGCACAACCAGGAAAAGAAGTAAAATTCAAAAAAAAAAAAAAACCCTTTTTTCTGCCCTTAGGTCCTAAATTGATCCCAGAAAGTTGAAACATGCAATCAACTAGAGAAGTTACCAGTTGAAACTTCGATTCAATAGGTCACCAAAATAATGGGAGGTAGTTCTTCAGGAGGACACGATTAAGACGCTAGGGAAATCAGGAATCCAGTTGCCATACCAATAGGAGCTGGAAAGGCATCGCCTTTGTGTATGATGCAACAATGCAAATCCATTGCCTTCTATTTGCTTCTGCAGAACAAAGAATATATATGTCAGACCATAAATTCATGCTGGGATACAGGACAAAAAGCAAGAAAAGAGAAACGATGATGCCAAAAATATGATGGATGATTCCACTTTATTACAATATTTCAATTCTGTTGATCCATCTAATTCAAGAATGCTAACGCATCAGCTTCCAATTACAGCATTCACCGTGGAAGAAGATAAAAACATTGCTACTGCTGGGTGACATGCCATAATCTACAGATTGCAACTTTAGTTGCATAAAAACTATGTAACATATCAAAACACACAGCATAATTATTTCCATGAAGCCAACATACAAAAACTGAGTTAAAAGTCACCAGGATAATAGAGGATATTATTCCCAATGATGACACAAAACTGTAGGCTAAGGAAGCCAGAATGCTTGTGGACAGAGATTCTGTGGACAATTTTCACTTCCAACAAAAGATAAATAGCCAGTAGAAAATAAATAATAGATTAATAGCACAAAGAGATTCTGGAACATACATAAGGCCTCCATAACCACATCCTCACAGAAGTGCTAGAGATCTTTAAAATGTTTCCCCTTGTACAGGACCCATAGAATCATGGCAGCTACTTTATTGTTGCACCCATAACCTTTAAAGCTTTCAACACCTACCAAAGGAAAATGCTCCTTTAATTAAGAATATGCAAACAGAAACCTGTAATAGCAAATTATAAATTAATCAGAAGATTAGTCATCTCAGAGCTAAAAAAATCCGAAAACATCCTTAAAACCACACAAATAGTAGACATCTCTGGACATAATTACAATATTTTAATCAAGAAAATGAACTTCATATCCAAAGCAAGTTCTTTTTATAATTATCAGAATCTTATTTTTCACCACAACAAGGCAAATTGTTTCCCGCTTTATGAATAATATCAAAATTCATTTAGCCAACTTCAAGAACATGTGATTCGCAGGTCTCCTACAGTCTTACCTAAAACATTCTAGGTTAGTGCAACTGAGATCACCTTAAACTAATTCTTAATCTCAATTCTCACACTAGATTGTGTTAGTTACATGTATCCTCTTTATTAATATATTTTATTTCACACCAAACTTTTAGTGAGCTATTACAACACTGTATTTAAGAGGATATATTCTGTTTACGGCTTACAAATTTTTTGAAACTTTAGGCTCTTCATCAAGTTTCTTTCTGATTACAGTTGTACTTATCCTATGCATGAACCTATGATTGTAATAGGGGAAATTCAAAAAATCCACATAGCAGCCTTTTAATCTTAAGTACTTTTCATGTCAATCTGAAACAAGAACACAGCATCAGGGTTTAAAGGAAAACAAAGAGAGACCTATAGACAAATAAATTTCAATTCATGTTCAAGGCAAAAGGAGAATTTTACTCTGTACATTGTTGTCAGGGTATGCATTGCCAGGTTCACAGCCAACCCCCGCCTTCCCATAAAAAAAAAAAAAAGAAAGGAAAAAAATTTTTGTTGATCTGAAGGGATTCTCTTTGCGGAACCTCAAACGAACAAAAATTATAATATATGGCAATCTTGAAAGAGTTGGGAAGACCACTTCTTAGTTTCTGCCTTTTGAGCCAGGCTTAGGTCACTAACACCTACCCAGCATCTAAATACCCTGCCACTATATTATTAACTGCATCCCGATTGCAAATGAGTTGCCTACCTTTCCATGCTCCAAATGAAAGTAAATTTAATAACCAATAAAAAGCATCTCAGTCCTGTGAACATTATGGAACCATGAAGATGAAGAGAATTATGAAAACTTTATCAGCTACTTTTGAAGAGCAAGTTTGGCTGAGAAACCTAATACCACAGGAAAGGCAAATTCCTCAAGCAGAATCCCAAGGTCAAAATCATTATCATTCCCCAGAAAATACTTCACGAATGAATCATAGGCTTCAAAGAATACTAAGAGGAAACCAAATAAAAAAACATGGGCTTCAAACTTTCTCCAAAGGTTAAGTGGAATTAGTCCAGTTATAGGTCCCAAATTTCTTCTTGATCAATTTAAGTAGGATCCTCCTTAATATCATATAGTTCTAGGCCATGAAGGATAAAATGTTCTTGATGAGGACTCTTTTGATAAGCAGAACATAGACAATAATAATGTCCAAAGTCTCGTGGATGAATGAGGATGCTGTGACACTTGGAGTTCGCTAAGGATGTGACAGTCCGGACAACTACGTCATATGATGCATATTTAGTGCTAAATTGCTTAACCTTATGCTGGAAATGACTCCTATTTTCAGGTCACTTTGCCCTGTTCATGGCATAGCTAACCAGAATTATAATGGAAAAGCAGCTTAGTAAAATAGTGTGATGATTGCCATTATGAAGTCACTGAATGCTACTTAAGGCAGCTCAAACACCACTCTCCACTGTTCAAACGCAACAAAAACCACTGAAAATGAAGAAGTGACAGGAAGAGAGCCTTCTAGAAATCCTGTGTCCTGCATGATAAAGGCTTGATGGCCTTGAAGAGACATCAGAACCATATTTTGTGATACCAAGCTATATATGATCCTTATTAGTAATCAGTATATTTAGATGGTCAGACTTCTACTCCTATATAAGCAGGGAAGATATATGAGCAAGCAAAAGCTCAATCACTTAAGCCAGTTATCAGACACACGGGATGCACCTAGCATAAAACAAAAGACGAGTAAATTAGAGGGGGAAGATGAGAATAAAAGGCCTTTTTTTTTTAAAAAAAAAAAAGAAGAATAGAAGGCCTTCAATTATTATGATCATGTACAACAGATTTCAAGGACTTTCTACAACTGAAAAGTTCAAGCCATCATCACAAGATAAAAGATTGAGGTTGCATTATTGGAAAAAGATGAGCAAATTTGACAGACATTCTTCAGGCTATTCAATATCTACTCCACAAAAAGTAGTTATTGAACAGACAAAAGGGCTAAAAGAGATTCACCACAATATTTTCACATTTCTAATGATAAGCAGCCATTTCAACAGAACAAAAGAGGATTACAGAATACCTAAATTTGACTTCCATTCAACTCTAGTTTTTACTCAAGATTAGAAGAATGTGTTGCAGCAAGTAAAAGCCCTTTAATTGTTGTCGTATAAGACCTTCCAATACTAGCTGGATAACTTGTACCGGTCCAGCACAGACCAAATGTAATCTTCCACATCAAAACTAGTACAATTGACAAACTTAGTTAAGTGCATGATATATGCAAACATCCTAATATCCTCTGCCAAGAAGTGATAAAATATCCTCTGCCAAGAAATGATAATGGATGTTCAAAATCAATCGTGAATGTGACATAGCAACTCATGCATAAAAACCCCTTTCCAGAATCCCAAGCTCACTTACAATTGCATGATATCCTCTGCCAATCAGCGATAATGGATATGAAAAAAATCGTGAATATGTAACATACGGACTCATGCACAAATACCCCTTTCCAGAATCCTCAAGTTCACTAACAATTGTTTCTAACAACATTCTGCAGGTTCTCCATTTTCCTTCAATCATTTAGAAAGTGCATGATCTTGGATCTAACTCAACAATCATGTTAGACCTCCAAATCCATCGTTCAACACCAGAATTAGGTAAGTAAGTGAATACTTGAAGCACCTACAACCTCCTACTTACCAATTCAAGTATAAGTGCTCCCATATCCTAGTACTATAGGAGCATCTGCACTTTAATAGCATGATTTCAAATTGTCATCAGTTACAGTGCCACAAAAACTCCCCATTTCAGAAATTATGTAACATTTGCATAATTAGAATAAGATTTCTTCACTATTTTTATTAGGAAATTACATCTCATTCAGAAATTTGCAATAATTTGACTAAGGTGCTACAATACATTATGTTTCCAACAAATTTTGATTCTAAGAAATAAATGTTTGCTTAATTTATTGACATTAAAGTATTTTAAAATAATAATATGCTTTTAAGTCATACAATTTTGTTAATCTAATAATAAAAATTGTCAGTATAGGACTGGTTAGCTGTTTTTGAAGAGAACAAAATGCTAAAAATGCCTATAAAAGTCAGTGCTGATCGTTTTAATGTTGGATTTATTGGAAGCGCAATAAAAAAAAATTGAAAGGGATATACAAAGAAGTCTTATGAAAGAAGTAGAAGGGTCGCAGTAGAAAGAGAGAAGGGAGAAAGGGAGAGTTACACAATAATGGATATTGGAAGAAGCACTCAGAATAATTTCATGTTGGCAAATTTTACAAGGAACTTGGCATCGAAGCTTAATTGGAGAAAAGGCTATAAGTAACAACTACCAGCACTATGCATGGGAAATGACTGTAGGAGGTTTAAGGGTGGGATAGAAATGGAGGTCAAACTCCTAATCCTTCCTAGTTACCTTAGGCTAAATATTTACATCATTTAACATCCTAATACCCTGTTTCCTAACCTCTACACCCACTAATATTTTACTCTACAACTCCCATACAAAATGTTGCTAATCAACCTTGGTTTATATTTCATTCCATTTCCTTTAGCCACATTTGAAAATTTTCATTCATCAGAATCCCTTCCCTAAAGCCTCCTAAAAAAGAAAAGTTATCATTGCCTCTAAAGATTGTTTTCCCTCATTAACTTTATCAAATGGATCATGGTTTTAAATTGCAGTCGCAGTCACAATTGTAGTAAAGGTCATGTGTAATGATAATGAGGCCATCGCAGCCATAACATAAAAGCAATAGCAAATCACTATGCAATTTATTTTTAAAAAATTGCAAAATCTTTCAAACTAAAAATATTGATATAATTCACTAAAACTAAAAATTACAACTAATTAATAAACAACAAATATTGACTTTCAACTCTTTAGGCGTGAAAATCACCTTTTTAAAATAAATATTCTACTTTATAGCAATTGATACTTTTATAAGTGTTCATGACTTGAAAAATGAAAACTAAAAGAGAAGAAAAAGGATATTACCATTATGTAACGGTTATAACAGTTATGTAATGATCATTACTGTTACATAATGATTGTAACAACTATTCCATTTATAGAAAAATTTCGCCAGTTACTGGTTACATAAAGGCCATTACTGTTACATAATTATCACAATGGCCATTATAAATTTGCCAGTTACTTAACAGGCATAATGGTAACAGGAGGCCAAAATCCCATTATGTAATGACCATTAAGTTATGTAGAGGCCATTATGTAGCATAACCGCCATTATTTAAAACCAATGGATTGAGATAAAGATTCAATGTTAAATTCTACATGCAAAATTCTTATCACGAGTTCAAATTCTCTTTTTGTATGAAAACATATTTACTGCAAAATTGGACAACTTAGCAAACATTTTAAGATTTTTACAAAGTCATGCATAACTATGGATGAAGACCCAAAAAAAAAAAAAAATACCAACATGCAATATGAAAGAGATGTGCCATTTCAAGGAAATTTCCTTCCATCTTGCTACTTCAGTGTCCCAGAAGTACTAAAATTTCACTAAGGTCCTCAGAAAGAAAGTGTTTAATAAAAAACTTTTTCGTTCAACCAACACACGCCTGCTTACAAACTGAGTTGTGTAAATTTTTTCGCATGTAGAACTAGGCCTATTACTATGCCTATTACCATGTCAACATCTACCCAATAATGCAAATTTAAAATATTAGTTTTTATTGATTTTTCAATTCAAGCAAGCCCTACACATGAATATTCCAAGCCCACCCCTCCATGCCTCGAGATCAATAGGGATGCAAATGAACCAAGTCAAGCTGAGTATTTCTTTGTCCAAGCTCAATTTGTTTGAACAAGCTTCAACCACCTATCTTCGAGCTTGAGTTCAAATAAGTTCATGAGCTCCTACCAAGCTCGACCAAATAAATGAGCACTCATAGCTTTAAAAAAAAAAAATAACTATATTAATTAAGATACATATAAGAACAAATCAAAACAAATAGTCATTAAATTGAAACCCAATACATGGGCTTCAAATGTGGACTTAATGCCAATTTTTAGTTGCAAGGAAAGGAAGGAGTGCTTTCTCCTTTCATGAGGAGAAGCAACCACCTCTCATCTCCTTGCAGACAATGTGGTGTAGAATCCCATATCTTTGCAATTTTTTTAAGTTCTACAACACCTTCTTATCTAAAACTAATTTTTAATTTAGAATTCTACCTTTGTGCATCTGAGCTATCATCACATTTACTACAAAAATTATGAATTTTTAAATCCTAACATTGGTTGATTGAAAAATTATTATTATATATAAATGAACATAATCAAGCTCTAAAAGAGCTTAGAGCAAACATGTTCATGAATATTATGTAAACATATTCACAAAGAATCGAGTCAATCACATGCATGTTCATGTTCGTCCATTTATCAATCAAATTTTAATTTTTTTTGTTTAAGCTTGTTAATTAACTTCATAAACAAATATAAACAAGCCTTTCTCAATATCCTTCACGAATTGTTTAACAAACACACACGTTCACTTGCCCAAGAGAGAAAAATGACGTCCTTAAGAGAGAAAAAAAAAATGACGTCTTCAAGCCCAAAACCGCTAGTGATGTCCAAGAGAGAAAAATGACATCCTCCTAGGCTGACAAGCTAGGCCCAAGCGAGAAAAATGACATTCTCAAGATCAAAAAAAGGCTCAGGCCCCAATAGCAACCTGAGCTAGTGAACAAACCAATTGTCAATATCTATAATCATAGTGGATCGTTTAGTATGTACCTTCAAGTATGCTAACAGAATGACCAAATTGCAATAAGATGAACAAAACATGAATTATGTCCAAGCATAGTCCTAAATATAAAAGTGAGACTAGGCCCTATAAGAGATAGGTTTGAGTGAACTCAGCTAGATATTGTTTACCTTATTAATGATCCTTAACTTCCTGTACTGCAAATCATGTCAAAGCCAATGCCAACTTGCCCACTGCCATATTGATGATGTATGGTCGTCGACATTTTGATTCTATTCTAGGCTCACAATGTCCCAAAATTATTGTTTGACCTTCTATGGCTCTAGATCAAGAATGCCAAGGTTTAAACTAGAGCTTGCCCTACCCAAATCTTGATATTAATTCTCCTATTAAACACATCCTTGATATATTTGTCCAACCTAATAACCTCGAGTGCATCTCCAAGTAGCACTTTTGAGTAAAGATTAGAGGTATTACATGAGTCAAGTAACGTACATATGAGAATGTGAAATGGGAGGGAAGTAAAGGTAACTTTGAAGCCCTTTTGCATAAGCATATTCACCAAAATTCCAATTAGCCTTCAAATTCTATCTTGATTTCACTTACAGTAAGCTTTATTAAGTTTGTCGCAAATATAAAAAAAGAAATGCAACACATAAAAGTAATTTGCAAAGGTGTTTTCCATACTTGCATAATTTGACAAGAAGGTCGAATAAATTGAACATAGAATTAATAGAATTAATAAATGGACCACTGTATCATTCCCAATCTATCATGTAATGTCTACTACATCATATAATATCAAATATATGAAACCCCTTACCCACCAAATACATTTTCATGCAGTGGTGAAAGTGTAGATACATAGAAAATCAACACCAACAAATTCATTTTCATGTCTCAACTGTCTACAATATTTCTTCATCAATGCCACCAAAATTTCCACAATAATAATATGTTGCTTTCAATCTTTTTAGTTCAATTATAGTTATATATTCGCTTTCTTTTATATGATGTCGTCCATTTTGCTCTTACTAGTTTTGGCAAAGGGAGGTTGCAAGCTTGAGGAAGGAATTGCAAAACTTACAAGAATGCCATAGGTAGAGTTAATGATCACCTAAGTATGAACCTTATTTTTAGTTTATGGATTTCTGCTCTTGATAACTCAATAATAAGAGTGATGTAAGAATCCATAAGTTAGAAACTAATCATAATGATGCTCATTACAAGTGGGATTCAGCATGTTCACATAAAATCACAAAGGTTTGCAAGGCTTTTTAAAAAATGTCTAGCAAGTTTCATCTAACATAAAAATTTCAATGATTCTTTTTTCTTCACCAAGAATAATAACTTACTAAAACCCTACCATCACATACAACACACCTTTCTAGTTGGTTAGTTAAGTATGACCATTGATGATCTTCTTAAGAGAATTTTGTGGAAAAAAGTTAGCAACGTGCAAGTAAGTAATTTCCAACATGCACAATTTTAGTAGTTGCTAGAAAAACAAGTATATGCTAACAAAACAAGGCATGAGCTTATAATGTTCAAAGATCCTAAAGGCCTGTTTGTTTTACTTATTCCTAATTATTGGTTGCTAATTGTTGATTGCAGTTAGCTAATTGTTAAGTGTAAATGTAGGAAAGTTAGTAAACTAGATGCGGGTGTTGGATAATGTGTGATTTGGGTTGGAGAGATGCGGTGTTAGGTAATGAGTGATTTGGGTTAGAGAAAGTATAATGTCACTCTATGTGCGATGACATGGTGCTCAAGAATGACAGTATTTGAGGAGCAAGGTGATAAGATGGTATGACAAGGAATTATAAAGGTAGGTATAGCAAGTGGATAAGTATATGACAACTGGATTCTAGCACGGAAATTGCCCAAAAAGTGGTGAATGCTCCTTAAGATTTGTGCCTCAAAACCTCTTCTAGTAATGGTGAAGATATGGGATATTTATAATATTGTTGGTTTAATCAGGACACTTAATTTAATGACACTTGTCAATCATTTAAAAGTTTTATGTGGGGTGAAAAGTAATGGACTATAGAAGCTTTTTATAGCATATGCCCATGAATAAAAGCTTTGAATCCTACTGACTAGCCCAAAGCCTGTATAAATATATTTAACCTATCATGGCCTATTTTCCAATCATATACACTAAGTGATATTAAAACATGATAAAGTTATAATTATCAGTTGCTGATTAATATTAAGTGTTTGATAAAATCAAAATTATCGATTATTGTTTGTACATATTATTACTAACATAGATATAAATTGTAAATAAACTAATAAATAAAATTCAATTATATATTTATCTTTTTATTTCTAAAAGTAGGATCAGTTGATAACTTATTAAAATTTTATTTCTAAAATTTTCAAAAAACATACTTTTTTAAACTAGAACTGTTAGATAACTTATTAGCTATCAGCTTTTATTTTAAATTATAACTAATACACTAACCAAACACATTGTATAACTTTTGCAAGTTGAAAAGTAAAAAGACCTTCAATAAAGAAAACATACACCCCTCAAAATTTCAAAAAAAAAATAGTGGTAAGGCAATCAATTATGACCAACAAAATTTGTGATTAAACACATACTAATTCAAAAAAATTATAAAAATTTTGAGCTCATAGCATCCAACTAAGGTTACATTGTGTAAAATATGGATATATACTCAGGAAAATATACTCATAGTAGAAGGAAGTATAAGCTCTAGACAAGTGAATGTGTTAATTAATTATAAGTAGAAAAGGAAAAGCCTTATAACAAAACCTGAAATTTCTATAAGCTTGAAGGTCACATTTATTACAATTATGAATACATGATGCATAAATCACTGCATTTGTTGAAAGGCTAAAAGTCGGCAAGTCCAGATGTACATGAATTGGTTTATTGAAAACAAGTTCATCCTTCATAATCTATTGGCTAGATTAAGCAATAAAAAATTGAAGACAAATCTTTCATGTTTCATGATGTACATGGTCAATGGAGGAATACAATGCATATGTTGATATCATACTTATGCCACCCTTAATAGAATCAAATACTCACAATAATGTCATAAATATAACACATCCATTGCATGCCTAGATTTCTAAATTACTAAAGCAAACCTCATGCCATATGACTAGCTTACGAGTTCCATATCAAACAGCCTTGAAAATGGACTTAATGATGCCAGCCTATGACTATCTAAACCATCATATTTGTCTCACCAAGAAAATAAGTGATGCAAGTCATCACACATCAGAAAATAGGTGTTCTCTAAAAATTGTCAAGACAAATATTTTCATATGTACACAATAATGCTATCTTGAATCAATATTTTAGAAAATCATAACATCCATACATATCATCTAATATCATAAATACAACATTGACAAAATGTAATATAAGCACAACATCCAGAATAGAAACCTGAATGTACTGAGGTGTGTCAATGAGGGTTTTTTTCAATATTGGTACAGAAAAGGGGAAGAGACAATGTTGTATGCAAACAATCTAATGAAAGGGATGAGTTATAAGGAGGCATAGAAGGAAGAGTAAACAATGGTACTGAACTCTTATGCACGTAGCAAGTAAGAACACGAGAGAAATCCTTGTGGAGTGAGTCTCCATTCATACCGTGTGATGGATGCAAAGTATAGAAAGGTTAAGATATGAGTAGGTTGGTGTATGTTTATCAAGTGAGAAGCTAGAAATACCGAGCGGCAAAAAGTCCTCTTGTATTGAAGGTTAGAGATATTTATAGCAGGTGGTAATAATTTAAGGTCGTTAATTCATTGCCATGCGACAAGATCACAAATAGATTAGTTTGTGTTCATTTGGAAGATAATGCGAAGGTCCAACGTCATGAAAGACACATGGATTTCCTTAAGCCTAAGTCTTTTTGTTAACAGGCTCTACTTTGAGCCCCCCAATCTAAATCTCTCTAATCATCACATAAATTAAGGGTTTAATTATAAACCTTTGCGCAATTTCATAATTAATCCTTAACATAGAATATTTAGTGAAAAGGGAAAATATATTAATTTTGATGCACCTACAAGGTGCAGCCATGCTGTAAAAAAGAGAAAATATAAACTGACCTTTTTACTACAACTTTTGAAAGTTGAAGCCAGAAGTATCATTCTTGCAGAGCTCCATGAAGGTTTGCAAAAGGCTGAATGCCCCTATTCTGCCCATATCTATAATCTGCCATGTAGACACCACATACCATATTTGCTGATGCTAGAAAATATTCAGGTATGGAAATAGAGCCCGTCAGTTTGATTTATATTCATGTGTTTAACCAAAATGAAAAATCCATGCACAAATTCTCTATTCCAAAAAGTTAGCTGAGAAAATTATCAAGAGTTATTAACCTAAGCATGCTTCGCATTTTGCAAATAGTTAGAAATAACAATACTCAAGGCCTTGGGGACTTTATAACTTAATTAGCTGAAAGAAGGCCTACTAAAGGTATGGTGAAAGTAGTTTGCAGATCTAAGAAGGCACAATGCTGGAATTTCCTGGACAGCAGAAGTCATATGATTCAGTACCAAAATATAATGTTGTGTTTAGGCAGTTTTATATGCAGAACGTCCAAAAGGATGAAGAGGCATCTTGGCAAGAAGATATTCACAATATAAATGCTTACCCACAATTCTGCTCTCAAAATGTTATTATAGCAATCCTCTTAATTTTTTGCTTAACTACAAAGGCTACATTGCAACTCTAACCCGACAGCCTTATGAGACCATATATGAAGCTTTGCATGGCTTACATTACAAAATGCAGGTACAAATTTGAGCTTATAAAAATTATATGCAAATACTCAAATTCATTTGCTCGTAAGGCCTTGTCAGCCGTTATGATGTTAATGCAATAACATTTACTGTACAAAAACACTTATGGTGTTCCTGCGATAACACTTGCTCTACAAAAGCGCTTAACATGGCAAACAAACTCATTAAGGCCACAACAAGCTTCCCCAAATCGATTGTGTCTAAATTAATATACCTACCGCAATATTTTAAAACTAAACATACTCAGTTTTCAAGGTTATGTCAAAACAGCCTCAATATGTTACGAAAATTTATGGATATAAAAACCTGTGGTAACCCATCCATCTTGACATGCAGGCAATTGATGGGAGAAGAACTTTCTGGTCTGAGTGTCAAAGATCTACAAAATTTAGAAAACCAATTGGAGATGAGTCTGAAATGTGTCCGGATGAAAAAGGTGTGAGGCCTTATTCGTACTTTAACACTTATCATGTTACATTCAATGTCATTCCTTCATCTACATATGTATTACATGCATTCTTTCCTTCTGCAGGACCAAATTTTAACTGATGAAATCAAGGATCTGAACCAAAAGGTATTTCTACAATATTCACTTCAAATGTACCGAATTTCATATCAGGATCAGGAAATTTTAATTTTGACATTCTCTCCTCAACTTCATTGCAGGGACATCTAGCTTACCAAGAAAACCTGAAACTTCATAAGAAACTAGACCTCATATGTCAAGAAAATGCAGAATTACGTAAGAAGGTATCAACCTAAGCAACATTCACATCAATAAAAAGAATCTCATTCACCTGTTGTTTTTGTTAAGCTCTGAACTAAATTTTTGTTGTATACAAATAAAACCTAGCACCACCTATCTATTAAAAAATTCCTAGTAAATTCAACACTCAAACGTAAACCTAAGGACTCTATACCCCAAATGGCAAGTAAGTTGTGAGAAATCTATCATTAAAATTGATGAAGTGAACATTTGTTGTCTTTTGATCCCAGGTTCAAGGAGAAAGGAATGTGAGCAAAGCAACCAAAAATTCCCATCCACCATACACTATATGCACTGGATATGACTTACATGACCCAATCCATCTCCAGCTGAGCCAGCCACAGAATCATACTAATGATGCATCACCAAAACCAAGGAAGCTTGGGTAAGTCTCCTTCCCACTATTGAGAAACTACATGCTCCAGCAACCGACTCATTCATCTAAAATTTTTTTATCAGATTACAACTGCAATAGCAAAGCTGTTGATGACTGTGGAAAGAAACTGCTCATCACTACTCCAATAACTTGCTTCACAGTTGAAAAAAGGGTCAATCTTCTATGCAATGAGATCTCATATATCAGCTATTAGAAGTATCTTCCAGCAGCAGGACAATCACATTTGGTATAATAGATTTCATAAACTAGACTTCAGAAATTGTTGTGAAATTGATGGACAGATCTCCACTAAATGAAAATTGTGCAATAATGGGAAAACTTACTATGAGCCAATTGTTACCCTAGCAGTCCTAAAAATTTATGTGAATATTTATAGTGAAATGCCTATTGAATTTCCGTACTTATATGTATTTAATTGAAATTCAAGGGCATTTTACACAACTTAATTATCATTATCTTCCTAGTAGCTTACGTTGTTACATTAATTAGATTTCATAAGAAAGCAAAAACAAATGAATAAACAAAACTAACATTAACACAATGAAAGTCTGCA
Source organism: Omphalea diandra (assembly GCA_949677035.1). Taxonomy (NCBI): domain Eukaryota; kingdom Viridiplantae; phylum Streptophyta; class Magnoliopsida; order Malpighiales; family Euphorbiaceae; genus Omphalea; species Omphalea diandra. Next base: position 162 of record CATIWR010094571.1, on the reverse strand, counting down.
TTCTCATTCCAAACTTTTCACTTTTGAGCTTAACTATCATTTTTTTTCATTGTAGCATTTATTCTTTCATTTTTCTAATTATAAAGTAATAAGGAAACATCAATAAATATAATAAATGATAACAGGGTGCAGAAAAAAAAAAATTACCTGCTTTTTTAGATT
>CATIWR010094542.1:0-28974 GCA_949677035.1 Omphalea diandra | reverse complement strand
GTATCTTGATGATATTTGATTATGGATTATCCTATGAGAATTTGATTATTATTTTTATTCACTGAGTCGTGACTCACCAAATCGCAATTATTTTTTAGATACTGAAGCATAGACTTTGGACATTTTAGTATATAAAGTTTTACATAGAGACATGTGGACCACAGGTCATCAGCTGAATTCTAACTCTTTCTCCTTGCGTCATGTACATACATTTGATAGGAACTAGTTATGATCACTGGTCCTGACATTAGTTAACACGTGTACATTAAATACATATGGGATTATATATGTATGATGAATAAACCTTAATGTGTATGAATTTCTGAACATGAAATGCCATGATTTGCAAGTGAAGACGATAATTACAATTAGTGGTATCAGAGGATTCAAGCACACGTGGGGCAGACGTGCAAATCCCGGTGTGTATGACATCGCGGGGCTAACGAGCAAATCCCGGATGTTGAGTGCTCTGATAAGTACCGATTGTAGCATTACAGATTGTGGTAGAAAAAATTAGTATCAGAGCAACATGATTTGTAAATACAATTGGTCGTTACATTTATTAGTATCAGAGCAAATATAAATACGGTCATTACAATTAGTATGTCTACATGAGGAGCACAGAGGTTTTGATCATCCATGAAAGAAAATGTGATAAGATATAACATTGATTCTTCATCACCCTTCTTATAGTTTATAGAGAATACTTTTGGGATGTAGCACTTTCATGCAGTTGAAATGACTCCTCTTATCACTCCACTTGTAATTACATCAACAACACCAGCATAATGTCTAGTATTGGGTATTTTATCTCAGTGCACATCCTCTTGGCAAGGTTCATTTTGGACTTCCTTTGAGGCTAATCTTTTCAAAATTGGTTAAGCCTCATTTATTGCACTAGTCACTCGATCTTATTTTTTAGGTCTCTTCACTCTTTAGTATCATATTATTTTTGTAGAAACTATAGTACTTATCTTTATTCTTGGTATTCACACCATTGAGTGGGTAAGGGTATTGAATTCTTTCTCTAATCCATTTGATCTAATGAAGACCTTCCTTTTAACTTGCTATAAAAGGGTGTGTAATATCGAGTTACATTATTATTGGGGTCAGTGGGACCCAATTATGAGCTTTTTAATTTTGACTCGATTTTTGTTGCCTTTGTTATCTCTCCAGCCTTTATCATCTTTTTGCCTATATGGGTTATGGAAGTAAGTTCACAAATTGTCATCTAAACAGATAAATTTGTTGCTTCTTTCCATTAGATCGTAGAAATTTATGAGGGTTCGATGCTGAATGAATAAAAGAGTTCTCAATTTTTATAATTTCTTGTCATTGCATCCACGACCACTTTATGATTGAGGTTGTTGATTTGCATTGTTATTTTATTGAATTTGGCTAGGTTTAGCCACTGCCCTTTCTCTCAAACTACTTCGTGCAAATTGAAGGAGATTTATAGTTATTTTAATGAATTAGGCTAAATAGTTTCTTAGCTGCTCCTCCTCCTCTTGAATGACTTCGTGTAAATTAGAAGAGATCTTAACTTGAAGGATGGTTGATATGAACCACACCACAAACAGCTAGGAGAGCTGTATGAAGTTATGGATGGAACCATGTCCTAAGTTTTAGCACCATCCCTGAGCTACTTCGTCTAAAGTAGTTGGGAAGATTTTGCATAAGAGATCTTGGAACAGTTATAAAGTTTGAGCTTAGACTTGAATTTGTAAAGGTGGCTTCGAAGATCATTTATGCCATTATAATTGTTGATGTGTGGTAATTTAAACTTATGGGAGATTAGCTTGGTTCGTACCTTGAAGGTGATAGGATTGTGGTCATATGAATGGTAATCAAGGGTAAAAAATTCTTTACCTTATGCTTTTTTTATCGCTTTTATAATCCTTTTTTGTAAGGCCTCTTCATCGATGCATGTGCTCTCTAAGCGTGTGGCTTAGCTATCCTCAACTGATATAAGGACTCAATTACATCATCATATGCCTCAAAGTGATGAGTTTTTTGTTCTTCTTGGATGAGGTCTTTTACAATGTAGGCTTGTCCAGGCAAAGCTAGTAGGGGCTTCATCTGGCTAGTGGGTGGGGTTTACAACACGATAGAGGCTTTCCTATTTTGTAGGAGTGCTTGCTCGACCCGTTTAGCATGGTAATGAATTATGAGTGGGCAAGAATGAGTTGGGTTGCGAATTTGGTGTCTTGAATCAATACTCCCATGATATCAAAAATTTGGTTCCCTTGGGTTATCGAGGGTATGGGGTTCAGAGAATTGGGTGTGTTTGCATTCTCCAAAGTGCTGGATTGGTTATTGGTTTGAGGGGTCGCTAGGTTATCAAGAAAAGTCATGGCTAAAGTTTAAGAAGCCTTTTGGATTCAGTCCACGTTCACTGCATCATTGATGACACGCGGTGTGTTGAGCTGGTTGGTCTAACTTGTGTGATTGGCTTGGTAGGTTTGAATGATTACAGATCAATTCCTACAAGATAAGGCACAAGGGGGAAGGGGTAATCTAGCTCTTTCATCGGATACCCACTTTAATACTTAAGCTAGCTAGTTAGAGAGGATAATAGAAATAGCTAAGTGAGATAAGTATGATATAATACTTGATGGAGATACTTATATTTAAGGTTTTGGGCTAACTTCTCGGGACCGACCTACTAGGGTCCATATCTCAGGATCAATTTGCTGGGACTGACATGTGCAGACCAAATCGCTAAGGCTAACCATGTGGTTTGTATTTGGCCCTTGTGTGTATTATATCAATATATAACTTAAAACGAGCGGACCAAATTGCTAAGGCTAACCATGTGGTTTGTGTTTGGCCCTTGTGTGTATTATATCAATATATAACTTAAAACGATTTTGACATGACTCAAATCCTGAATTTAATCTAGATTTATATTTCATAAATTTTATTTTTAAAAATTAAAGAATATTTTTTTTTTAAAAAAGCCAAAATTATAATGTAACTAAAATTATTTGAAATTTTTTAGATCTTGACTCCATATCATGTTTGCAATACAAGAAATGAATATGTTAAAAAGTTAAAATAAACTCAATTCAAATTTACAAAGTCATTTCTCAGTTCTACATTTATGTAAATAATTCACTTGTTTTTTGTTAAATGACTTGGTATTGAAATTGACCATTTAATCTTTTTTGAAGGTAAATTGACCATTTAATGTTAAAAATTAAATAAAAAAATAAAGCTAATTATTTAAATAAGATGATAGAATTATTTTATGATTTGAAAGATATGAAAAGCGCATTGTTCAATAAAAATTCAACATATGAGTAAATAAAGAGATGAAATTAAAAATAGTGTCGATTAAGCATATTAAATATTTTCCATCAAATGTTTTTATTCAAAAAATTAATGATTGTTATATATATATATATATATATATATATAGAAACTTGAAATTAAAAAAAAATTATTGTAAAGAATTGTACACACATTTCAAAACTGCAATATATTACATATAACAAAAGTGGCAACGAGATGAATAGTGAAGCTGGAGTTCAATTGTGGGGTAATTTTGTGGTTGTTTGTGATTTGAGGGGCAGGATGGTCCTTGCGGCATGAGAGAAATACATTTTCACGCTTATCTTTAGCCCGCCACATGAAGGGGACAATATTATCTGTCCACCGTGACCATGAGAGGGGCGTTTCAGATTATGTAATTGTGTTTTGCCTACTCTGCCCATACTAGATCGCATAGTTTACTGGCGAGGGTCAGGTTATTTGGTATTTCTAAGATTAAGAATTCTCTTATTTGACCTCCGAAAACGATGGTGAATTGTGTCGTTTTCAATGTCTTTTCTAGAATTTGAGTTTCCTTTGCCATTATTCTTGAATCTCTCCTATTGGCCTCACGTTCCCTCACTACCAGCTTTAAAATTCTCGACATTGAAATTTGATAATACTGTTTAATGTGTTTGCAATAATTAATTAAAATATTTTCCTATCCTAGAATTATAATAATATCATTATTGTGATGAATTTATTTTAAAGTTTTTTTTCTTAAATGAAAAATACTCACAAATCTATTAAATACAATATATATACATATTATTTTTTATATGTTAGTAATATTGTAATATTAATATATATTACAAAATTAATATTTAACATTAACAATATTATTAATACTACTGATAAATATTTAACACTAGTAAATCAAATATAAATATAATATATTGTTGTGAGTGCTAAGAGCATAATGTTTAAAGAACATGTGATCCCAAGACATTAAACTCACTCTTCTACTTTGGATGATGTGTTTTGAATGATAACAAAATTAAGAGAAGTTCTAATGCTTGTATTTTAGTGTTTTCAGATAATTTGAACAAACCCGACAGACGTTAAATGGGGAGATTGTTGTGAATGATAGGGAGAGAATGTTTGGAGAATATGTGATCCCAAGACCATACTAACGTTCAAGGGTCAGAACAAGTTCAATGGACATTGTGCAAGTTCAACGGGCATTAGACCATTTAACAAACATTAAAAGATGAACAATGGACGTTGGTTAGATTTTGCAAATTGCCAAAGTCTTCTGGACCTCGCAACGATCATTGTCCTTTTACAATAAGCGTTGGAGAAATGCTTCAAGTTGAGTTGTGCTAGATCTCATCACGGGCGTTGAAGTTTCGCAACAAGCGTTGGTTTGGCCTAACAACAGATGTTGCATATTCGCATTGACATGGGTATTAGACCAAAGCTTCTGAAACTCTAAATAGGCATTGGCCCTTCTTTACAGGTGTTGAAGGAGTTTTCTAATGGGCAAGGAAAGCAACTGTGTAAAGTTTGAAAAGTAAAGCATCAAGTTCAACCTTTTTGGAAAATGAATAATAGACATTTTCCTTACTCAAACAAACCTTATAGTCAAAACCAATAGGCGTTGAATGATGGATAACGAGCGTTAGAAGTAACCATTACAAGTTTAACGGGGTTGATGAAAAATAATGAGTGTTGTCACCTCTAATAGTTAGTTTTGTAGAAAAACTGTCAAACATACCATCAACTATTCCAACTACTATTTTTTGGAGTTTAACTATATATGGAGCATTTTTTAAGACTAGAAAAGTTAGAAAAGTTTGGAGAAACTTTTGCGAACAACTTGTAAACATTTTAGGGAGTTTTTGTGCAAATTTTTTTAAGTGTTGCTTGTGTTTTGGGAAGAGTGAGATTACTCTGTTGTTCTTTTTTAAATTAAGTTTTTTTGAACACTAATAGTGTATTTGTTGCCTAATTTGTGAGGTATTGACACTGATTGAATCTATTTTTACTAGTGATTATAAAAGTTGGTATTGTGCTTAGAACAATACTAAGAGAAAGGTTATTTTTGAGCCTGTAAAAAAAAAGGTTCTTTCTAAACCTGTAAAAAGGCATCCTTGACTCTTGAAAAGGAAAAAGTTTTATTCTTGAACCTAGAAAAAAGAATAGAAAGGACGAAGTGAAAGTTTAGGGAATGAAGTAGGCTCATTGTCAAACCACTATAAAAACTTTATGTTTGATTTGTGTCTGTTGCTTTCGCAATATTTAGTTGTGTTTTTTTATTTTTGTTTACAACCTAATTCGCTCCCTCTTGAGTTGTCACATCTGCCCACTCATTTCAATATATATAATTATTAATAAATATTTAATATTCATCAATAACATATAAATTGGCAAATAAAAATAAATTGAAACTGAATATTATTATAATGTTCATAATAGTGTTAATGTTATAATATTAATAATTAATAATAATTAACAATATTAATAATTAATAATAATTAACAATCTTTAAAATAATTTTAAAATTTTTTATTAGCTTATAATTTTATTCGTTACCTCTAATATTTTATATAATAATATATTACATGATAATGTTGATTAATATATTTTTTTAATACTACATTATATAACAATATATTATATCAATAACATAATAATTAATAAAATATATAATAGATATTATGTATATATATATATATATATATATATATATATATATATATATAATGGTACATCTATAATATATTAATAATATTATAATATTACCTTTTATCATTTAGAATATTGTAAACTTAAAATTTAAAATATTATTACTAATACTAATAAATATTTAATGTAATTAAATAAAACATAAATATAAATAACATTATTAGTTAATATTTAATCTTTATCAATACAATACAAATTAACAAACAATAGTTATATCTATAAATTAATAAATAATAGTTAATAAAATGTACACTTCTTTGTATCTATATTTTATCTTCTATAAAAATTATATAGCTTTATTTTGGATAATACAATTTATACGACAATAATTCATGGTTCTTGTATCAAATAAATAACTTGATAATACCTACTTTTTCATATTTTGTTAAACTATTCCCCTATCTTTTGTGAACGACAAACTTCTTAAACTCTGTGTATAATATATAAACTCCATGTATTTACTATGATTTATTTGTCATATATTATATTTATAGCTATTCCTATTTTTAACAATAATTTTTCATTTATAAATTTATAAATTAAAATATCATTAAAATTTATATATAAAAATGAAACAATTATGTAAAATAAAAATTGAAATGACTTGCGACATTGCTCAGGTTGATAGACTAGTACAATATTCATGTGAATATTTAGTCAGTCTGGTTCAAATATAAATGAATAAGATAACATTGAATATATCAAAATATTCTTAAAATTAACTAATTGAACTAAAATATCTATAAAATTAAATTAAACTGAACTGAATTCAATTTGATTTCTTTATTTAATTTTACAGACATCAACAGACTAAAATACTAAATAATTGCTTTGAAACATATTTAAAATTGAATTTCAGACTGCAACACAATTAACAATTAAAAAAACATGGAACTAAACATGAATTTATAAAATTATATAAGGAACAAAAATTAATAAATGATCTACCAATATAAAATTTAACAATATAATTCAAAATTAATCCTAAAATAATATAATTTAACCCTATATTATTAATTATAAAAATCCAAATAAATTAACAAAAATATTAACCTCAAAGTTAGATTTACATAAATTAATCTTAAAATTATCTTAAAGTTATAATTAAACAAATTAAAATACATTACTCATAATAGATTAATATAAATTTATGAAAAAAATATTTTTGAAATAAAAGATAAACTCATTACACATATTGGTTTATACTTGATATAGAATAAGATTTGATGACTGCAATTAATAAGAGAGCAGTAGTATCATCGATAATCAGTCTAGTAAGGAGGAAGAAATGGTGGTTGACATGGACTAGCAGGAGAGAGAAAGAAAGTAAAAAGAGAAAGATAACTTATGCTAATAAAAAGAGAGCATGGTCTCGTATTCTTTTAATTTTTTTTTTTTAAAGGAGAAAACAGAATAAGAAGAGGAAAAGGAAGAAAAAGAATGGAGTGAGATAACGACTGAATATTTTTAGCAAAGTTAGAGTACATGTCCCTTTTTTCTTTTTTTTTTTTTTGAGAGTGAAAATGCCATAAAATTATATAAAAATTAATTGTCTTATTCTAACTCAATTTATTTGAATCTTATTTGTATGAATTGAATACAAACAAACAATTTTAAAATAAATAATTAAATCAAATCAAATTCCAAAAATAATTAAATTCAATTGAACCAAATTGATAAGTTTGATTTGATTTTTAATTTTAGTTTAGTTTTATATACTCTTGGTACAATAATATGAATACAAGTGTAAATAAGTTAAGTCAAATTGAATATTATTTTAATTTAATTTGATTTATTTATAAATGAATTGAAATTGAGTTGTATATTTTAAACTCATCTAATAAATGAGTTAAGTTTTAATTAAATATCATGAAAATTTTATGAATCTTAAGTCTAAATGGACTCAATCGTGTTAAAATTAATTCAATGAGTTGAATATTAATAAATTTAAAATCAAATCATTAAATTAATAAATAGAATTTTAATTTAATCTTGAAATTTAGTTAATACCTGAATAAGATTTGAACTGATTTTTATTGTATTTAATTTTAAACAGGTGATGACTAGTTTTGGTTAATTTACACCTAAACATGTCCTTGAAAGGCAGATAAACATACAGCGTGGATATTTTGAGTTCTGTGCCGGTTCAGGAGATATTTTTCCTCAAAAAAAAAAAAAAAAAAAATTCTATCAAACACTAATAATGAATAAAATAAATAAATTGGGAGAATAAAAACAATTTTATCCTGCTATGGAAACACAACCATAACCTGAAGGAGAAAGCTTGGCGCTACTTATTTTCTATTTCGAATACCGTTTTCCCTTATTACCCTGAATTTCTCAGTATCAATTTTCGTAATGGCAATCTCTACTTCCTTCGCACCCATTAACTCTCTCAATTCTATCTGTTCTTCTCCATCATCATCTTCTTTTATTCCTTTGAAAGTTCAGCACCACTGCTTCATGAGGGTTCATAACAGCTTAAACGGACGTTTGACCATACATTGCTGCTATGAACTGGATCCCACCTCAGAACCCATGAGTATCAGGTTCGATTCATGCAGTTTAGAGTGTCGACGAGTGTTCTTATGTCTTGTTGGTGTTTGTGGAAATGTCTGTGTGAAATTCTTTCTGAATTTACATTTTCTGATAACAATAATGAAAATGAAAATTATAATATAGGTTTGGGTTTGCTTTGATGGTCCTTGCATGCACGTTTTGCTCCTCAATTGTTATTTATTATTGGTATTCTGTTTCTGAACTTTGTGATTTTGCTCTTCAATTGAAAAATCAAATTTTCTTGTGGAATATTGTAATTTGTTAATATGTGAAAAAAATGTTAGTACTTGCAAGTTTTAATTCCCAGTTAAGTGTTTTCGTTTGATTTAGACTCTGTTTATCCTTTCTGTTACAATACTAAGTTGGACAGAACAAGATTGCTGCGTCGTATTTTATCTGGTTACTGGATTATGGGGTTACTGCTTGTGTTTTCTTTCTCTTGCAGACTACAAGAATCATGATGGTGCAGTCAACATTTTTGGAATTTTTAGTTCTTATCTCTCTATCTCTTTTCTTTTTTAAAATGTTTGCTGTGCAATTGGAGCATTTTAAATAGTGGTGTTTTTTCTTCTTCTTCTTTTTTTTTTTTTTTTCATTTTTAATTTTTTAATATATATATCACCAGGCAGCCCCAGATATCCTCTATGGCTACCTTTGGAATGAGTGAAAGTGGATTTTCTAAACCATCTCATAAATGGCAAAGGGTATTGCTTAAAGTGAGTGGAGAAGCACTTGCAGGAGATCATACACAAAATATTGACCCAAAGGTCAGGGAAATAAATGAGTATACTATTGTGTTTCTGCAATCGTTGTTTCTCTATGCTCACTAATGTATAATATCTTTTTAACAATACAGATTACAATGGCCATTGCAAGGGAGGTTGCAGCTGTGACACGCCTGGGCATTGAGGTTAACCTTCAATACCTCCTATGGACTCCTCTATTGGCAGACAATTTATTATTTAGTTTATATTTTACTTTCCTTTTTTTTTTCTTTTTTTTTTTTTTTTTGTAGTGTATGGTTGTACTTTTTCTTTTCATGTTTTATTAATGGTTCTCATGATTGTATCATCAGTGCCATTTGCTAATTTCTTAATGAATTGTTGGCCAAATGATCAATGGGGTGAAAATCCTCATTTGGTGTCAGTGGTTGTAGGTCACATGTGTTCATCTTTTCCAGAATGTTAATATCTCAGGGATCTTGAGATTATCTGGACATTATAGGACTAGGTTGCAATTAGAAATAGATTCTAGATGGACGAGCCACTTCATGCAAAGTATAAAAGTTTGACAAGGCTGGGAAGTGTCAAAAAATAGAGCTTATAAATAGGAAATTAGAATTATGTTTCTTAGTTTCTAGCAGCACACTTTCTGATTTTCTCTGACAAATGTTCCAGGTTGCAATTGTTGTCGGTGGGGGAAATATCTTCCGTGGATCCTCTTGGGCAGGAAGTAGTGGTCTTGACAGATCATCTGCTGACTACATTGGGTAATTTCTCTAATTTGTTGGATACATCTAATTGTCACCTTGGAATTGCATTAATGCCAGAAATTCCCCGGCCTAGAGTAACTTTTTAATGTGGAATATCAATTATATCATAGAGGGTGGAACATATTTATTATAGAATATTTACAATCACAAATATTTGCAGATTGTGCAAAATATTTTCTTTAATATTGAAATAAAAATAAATGAGTTTTAACTTAATGATATTGTAGTGTCTTTAAAACTATGAGATTATAAGTTTAACTCTCAATTAAAATATAAGGATTACAAAAATGATTATGATATATTTTAATTATAAAATAACATAATAGTAAATCAGAATTAATTATGATATATTTTAATTATAGAATAACCTAATAGTAAATCAAAATTATGCTTCAAAAAAAATAGTACATCAAAATTAATTATCTTATGTACTTATTTTATATCAATTATTAATATAAGCACATTTATAATTGTTTTGCTTACTACTTATTTCAATTCAAGCACTAAACTTCAAGTATTAGAATGAAAATTTAATTTCAAAATTTTTATAATAATATCATTAATCTTTTATCTATTTTTTGTAATTTAATATGAAAGATTATGCATAAGTTAAAGACAATTTAATGCTCAAATGACTTCAAGGCATAAAATAAAAGAGTGATATTTTATCAAAAACAATAGGATGTTATACTTTCAGAATGCAAAGATATTTTTTATTTTTATTTTTTTTTGGGTGAATGGGCAAAAATTGTTATTTTCAGCGAAAGGCGATTGTGTTTTATTATGTATAAAAATAATTAAATTATTAATAGGAAATTAATATTTATAATTACATTAAAAGTTAATGATAACTATAATCTTTATGAATTAAGTAAATTTATGTTAAAAAATAGTAACTACTAAAATATAGTTAATTGATTTTAAAGAGAAAAAAGAAAAAATCTAAGAAAAAAAAATAATGTGGCATTATTTAATACATTGATAATAAGTGCTTATTATTAATGGTATTGATCTACACTAAGACTCAGGAAAATTTAATAATTTTAGTTTTTTAGACTAAAGTAAAATTAGGTGAATTATTAGTAGAAATTAAATATTTGAAACTACATGAAAAGTTAATGATAACTATAATGAGTATAAGCCAATTAAATTATGTCAAAAATTATATTGAATGATAATTAATGTATATAAAAATGAAAACAAAAACAAAAAGGTGGGGGGATTGAAATGTCGGTGCAATGTGTTTCACTTTTAGTATATATAATAACATTTTCTAACTTAAAATAAAACTAAAATGAGAAAGAACAAGATAAGCTAATCACATGTGATGTTGATGCATACAAGGAAAATATCAAGAAAACAAAATTCAAAGAATCAAGAAATTTAGAATTTTGGTCTAATATTTACAAGTTCAATACCCAAAGGATAATTGTATAATTTTATCTTGCTGGAACAGGAGTTTAGATTTTTTTAAGAGTCTTTATTTTATTTTAAGTTTGCTTTGAGAGTGTTTGTTGGTTTAGTATTTCTTAGTATTAGTTTATAATTTTCCTAGTTTAGAATTTCTAATTTTAGTAGTGTTAGGATTTCTTATTACTTATGTGGTGTTTGGTAAAACTGAAAAATTAACTGTTGAAAATTTAAGAGCTGAATTTTAAGTATTGAATGATTTAAATGCTAAAAGTTTTTAATTGTGTAGTTGTTTAGTGTGAACTAAAAATTAAGTGTTAAATTTAATTAATCTGTTTGATAATTATAATTATTAAAATACTTCAAATTATAAAGTGACAATTTTGTTCTTGTCATATTAATATAAGATTTTACAAGGTTCAAAAAGAATTTAAATTAAAGAATTAAAATATTTTAACTAATATATATATCACTTTTTACATAACCTATTTATATATATATAATTATCATTGTGCCAAGGAAGGTTGCCTATCACACTGACCATATTGGCTAAGATCGCCATGTCAGGCAGGATGAGCTCTTTTGTCTTTATTGTGTATGTAAATGCTTTTGGCGCTACTGTACTCCTTCCCTATTCCTTCTTTCACAAGGAAAGGTCATACTCTCCCTTTTTACCTTCTCTCGCTTTGTTTTCTTATTTTCGTTAATCATGTCCAACTATGGTTCAAACTTATAGTCTTTTTAATAAATTACTAGAGAAAAGAAAGAGCAAACATAAAGTTACAGCAGAAATAGAAAATTTATTTAGTTTGCTTAATATCATACCTGGTAATGATGCTCTCAACTTTTAAACAAATTGTAAAAATTTTCTCAACCAATTAACCCAACTGTGCTCTCCACCACGTTCCTGCAGAAAGCCAATTCATTCAACATCAATTGTCAAAAAAAAGGCCTACTTATATAAAAGCTCAAAGTCTACCAATACTATTCCATGTCAAATTAGAATTCTTTTGTGTTTGTCAATCAAATTTAAAAGTGAACCATAAAAGAAAAATTAATAAAGATTTTACTTTTTCAGCGTGAAACACTTCAAAATATGTAATTAAGATATCAAAACTAGCTAGTTTTATATCTAACAAAATCGTAGTAAAAATTAGTTTAATTCAAAGGTGTACCTTTAGTTTTTTGGTGAGATCTTGCAGTAATATCGGTATTTTCATAGCTATGAATAAAATGTATGGATCTTCAGAAGTATGAATAAAAAGTATGGCGAATGAGTTTTTTTTAAAGGAAAATTTGTTGATTTGTTAAGGGTATATAAGTCAAGTTGATAAAAATATTTTAGTATTTGTTGGTTGAGCATGTTAAGTGATAATTTTAAGTTAAAACTTTTTATTTATTATTTTAAAATAATTTTAGCTGAACAAAACTTTTTAAGTAATAGATAAATAAAGTTATTAAACAAGTTTTAAAAAATAAGTGTTCAAAATTTTAATTTGAAAGGCTGAATTGGGTTATTAAATTGCCCATTTCTATGTATATATAAATAGGCTCGTGTTGTTTACTTTTCAGCTGAGAGTTGAATTTACTTAAAATAATGGCAGATTTGTTATTTTCTTGATTTGTGTGATGCAAGTCTTCCCTAAGGTGTGAAGCCAAAGAACCCTTGGGTGTGATGTCCAAGTTTTTTAAGCGTGACTTTTAGAAAATCTTTTTCTTTTCTTTATTTATCTGGCCTGAATTTCAGATTCAAATTCTGCTAGCTTCCGCAAATTAGTCATAGACTATGTTAATTTAAATTTGTCCTACATCAGTTTGGTATCTGAGCTTCAAGTTCCTTAAAAGTTTGTTGCTAAATTTTCATCAATAATGGTGACAAATGCTAAGTTAAGTTTAAAATTTGAATCTTTTCAACAAGAGTTCAAGTTAGTTAAAAAAGATCATGAAGCAAGCATCACTAACTTGAGTAATGAATTACATAATGGGTTGACTTTATTGGATGCTAGGATAAAAACAATGGAAGAGATGATGAGATATTTGTTTAAGAGATTTCCTGCAAATCCTGGAAATCAAACAGCTGAACTTGTGAATAATCAAACTCTCCCACAAACACTGGCTACAAGAGAACAACTTCAATCAATGAACTAAAATCAGCTGCAAGAAATTTTTCAAAATTTACAATTTGATGAGGCAAAGTTTCAAAACGTGCAACCAGAAGTTCCAAAGTTAGATTCACATGCAGGAATTTCAAGAAAGCAAGTGGTAAAGCAAGCCTGTTAAACAACTAGAGGCACTTCCTCAACAAAAGTGGCAAAACAGCCGTTGCAGCTATTAAAAGAGCCCATGGAACAAGTTGATCAACTTGGAAAAGGGGTAGAAAATCAAATACTGCAACTAAAAACCTCAAACATCAAAACCTGCTCCAAAATTTGCATGCCCAAGACTGTGAATATGAAGAACCAATTGAAGCAAAGGAAGAACTATAAAAGCAGCAACAAGTAAAGCCTTTGAAAGATGATTACCTACTAAAAATCAAGATGGTAGAATGGAAGATTAAACACATTATTGTTTTTGTTTCTTAGGCATTTCAAAAGTTAAGATCGAGTTTTCTCCAATCAGGGGAGAATGATGCAGACAAGGAAAATATCCAAAAAAAAAAAAAAAAAAAAATCAAAGAATCAAGAAATTCAGAATTTTGGTCTAATATTTACAATCTCAATGCCCAAGAGGTATTTAGTTTATATTTCTTGAGTCTTCTTTTATTTTAAGTCTAATTTAGGGGTTTTTATTGGTTTAATATTTCCTAGTTCGTATTAACTTATAGTTTCCCTAGTTTAGGATTTCTAATTCTAGTAGTGTCAAGATTTCTTATTAATTACTCTATATATTAGGCTTGTATTTTTATTTTTCTGTTGAGAGTTAAGTTTAATTAAAATAATGGCAGTTCAGTTGAGAGTTAAGTTTAATTAAAATAATGACAGATTTGCTATTTGCTGAGAGTTGTGTGCAATTCTTCCTTAAGGTGTGAAGCCAGATTCAAATTTTGCTAGCTTCCACAAATTAATTATAGATAGGTTAACTTAAATCTGTCCTACATCAGATGTGACTACCTCACAGTTTGTCTGTTATACTATTATTTCTTTCTGGTCATCATTATTCTGATTTTGAAACATGAAATGTTATAATGAGTTCTGAAGTAATTCCATTTTACTGGCAAGTAAATAGTAATTTGTTCATGATTTCAGAAATTTGAAAGTCTCTTTTTGAAGCTTGTATGGTTACGTTTTATGATGTTCTATTGACTGCCTTAATTGTTTTAATAGGATGCTAGCTACGGTTATGAATGCTATATTTCTTCAAGCAACCATGGAGAGTATTGGCATCCCAACTAGGGTTCAGACTGCTTTCCGCATGTCAGAGGTTGCAGAACCATATATACGTCGAAGGGCTGTTAGGCATTTGGAGAAAGGAAGAGTTGTAATTTTTGCAGCTGGAACTGGGAATCCATTCTTCACCACAGATACAGCTGCAGCCCTGCGTTGTGCAGAAAGTATGTTTTCTCTGTCAGAACTCTATGTTTGCATCACCTCATGGATATCTACATCACTCCAATTAAGTCTTTAACTTAGTACCACAACAATTTGTTTCCAATGGCATTAACCGTTCAATTGTTCCTCCAGTTAATGCAGAGGTTGTGTTGAAAGCTACAAATGTTGATGGGGTCTATGATGATGATCCTAGGCATAATCCAAATGCTCGCCTTCTCGAAACTCTAACCTACAATGAGGTGACTTCAAAAGATCTTTTGGTGATGGACATGACTGCCATTACTTTGTGCCAAGAAAATAATATTCCTGGTATGTTTATATAATCTCAATTAACTCGTGTAGGGCCAAATTTGTCCCTATGTTTTTGCTTTACCTCTCTAAGAGCAAGTGCTGAGGCAATAGTGAGATTCGTCCTTTTGAGACTGGGGATATCTATCTGTAGGCGTGGAAATACTATTTCTGCAAGAAAGAATAGACCCTCCCCTGACCCTTGCAAAGTGAGGAACCATGTGCACTGAGGATGCCGTCACCTCTCTATCAAGGAGTCAAAGGTTCTTTAAGCGTCAAACCTATCTTTAGGGACATGAAATCTCCAAATCCCTAATGCATTATAGAAATTATGTGGACAAATCCTTGCGGTAGCTACTTAATACATGTGGTTTACTGACATGGACTAATGCTGTATTAGATGCCCAAACTAAGGACTTAACTCCCCAGGATTGTTAGGGGCTTAGAAGGGGTTTCTGGACAAGAATCTAATTAATATTCAGTGTTTGTGGATGAAATAGTCGATCTAGTTGACGCAACTTGTACTCACTTTTCAGAAGTTCAAGATTGTTATCAAGGCAGCACAAAATGGCCCCTAATCTTTGTGTAATTTATATTGATTGCTTTTTATTTAATCCATTTTTTAATAAATGGCTGAAAAATCTTTAGCTGCTTTCATAAATTGGTATATTTAGTGAGCTAACCTATGATACTGATTGCACTAAACTTGTTGCAGTTGTTGTCTTCAATTTATCAAAACCTGGTAACATATCAAAAGCGATAAAGGGGGAAAGGGTCGGAACATTAATTGGAGGGACATGGAACTCTACAGTGGCAAGGACATGATGTCAGTTACTGCCAATTGCTTTGTAACTTCTCTTACCGCATCATGGGAGTTTAGGACTATTTTGATGCTAAAGCATTCATCCAAGTGAAGCATCCTGGAGTTTTAATTTGAAGATAAAACCATGATCTAAAGTTCCAAGGTAAAGCAAGTCTAAATTCCTAATTGACTAATTGAGATACTTATTTCAGTTGATTCTGTAAATTTATTTTGTTGAATATTATATTTCTTTTGAGCTATTGAATTTAAACTCTTTGGGAAATAGATTTATTCACCTACAATTATGCTAAGAAGGGAGAAACTAAAATAGATTTGATATTTTACACTGGGATTGTACACTTGCTGCTTTAAGTACTACAGAAATGTATTGTTGAGTTGCATGGATGGACAAGAGTATAACATTAGGGGTTTGCAATTTTTGTGACTTATTATTGTTGTTATTTAAAGATCTATCTTCATTTTTATCTTTTTAGTGATTGATTTTCAATTCAGGACGCTTGGGAAAATGTTTTTCAGGAAAACATTTTATGCATTTTTCTCTCTTTGGTATGACATCCATCACTGATTATCGTTGGTTGGTATGATTGCTAATGATAAGTGAGACTCATAAAATTTTTATTTTTAATATATTTCTTTTATATTAAATAATAAACAGTATAAATATAAAATATTTTGTCTTAATTTTATTATAATCTTATAATTCAAAAGAAAATTACTCTGTCCAACTTTGATAGGTAATTTTTCCTTTTTAATCCGTCAAAAAATATAGGTCATTTTTATTTTTTAATTGTTAGTTTATTGATTAAATGTCTAAAATACTCTTTATTAGTTAATATAAATATTAGCACTTATAATTAATTTTCACTCTCTTTGACATTGTAGATTACTATGCAAATTTTTATTTAAATTTCAATGTTGAATACTTTTATTTTAATCTCAAAAAGTGCTTTGTTTTCATCTTTGCTTTTCACAAATGAGTTAATAATGATTATTGTGCACTATATTAAAAAGACTATTAAAAGTATTTCAGACAAAATAGTTAAAAATAAAAATTATATTAATTATAAAAAAATTGAATTTCTTAATTTTTGTATAAACTAAAAGTGGTTTATCAAAGTTGGACGGAGAAAGAAATTTTTTTTATAATGTATTTCAAACATTAAAAAATGTCATTAAGAAAATATTTTTCCACAAGTTAATTTTTGCGAAATAAGCAGAGTCTAAGAAAAAATTTTATCTACATTGAGAAAGTATTTAGAATTTAATCAGTTCCCTCTTTCAAGTAAAAGAAAATTCTTCAAGGAAAGCTTTTTCCGTCCTAGCTTTTTCTCCAAATTAACTTGATAAATTAATGGCCTGCAGTTCTAATTATATGAGATTTCTTAATTTGGTTTTGTTCTTATGATGCCGTCAGCTTTAAATCTTTGGGTGAAAAAAAATAATAATGATAAAAGTGTGGCCTAAAAAATAGCAAAAACATGATCGAAAAATTTGAAAATTGGATCTTTCACTGGTTTGGATCAAGCCTCAAATTTCAAATTGCTTGCATTCAATTTAAATTGAGTTTGCTTGATCAAAACTCAGTGATTCAGTTGATCCAGTTCTGTTTTCCTTTGATTTTTTTTTAGGTTATTTTTGATAAATTTTAAAATTATATTTATTAAATTAGCATCTATAATATATGTACTAATTACTTTTTTTTTATTTTTTAAATAGATTTATATAACTTTAAATTCTACTTCAATTATCTTTTTATAAAATAATTTTATAAATTTTAAAAATAATAAATTATTATAGATTGAAACGGTTTTATTAGAAAATTATTATATTGATTGTTTGTTTCAATTAATTTCATAATATAAAACCTTTGAATGTAATAAATAATACTTATTATTTTTAAATAACAAAAATATTTATTCAATGTTTTACAACTATTCCATATGAATAAAATATTTTTATCTAAAAATTTTTATTTATAGAATATTTGATATTTATATAAATTATTAATAATTTATTTATATAATAAAATTTATCAGTTTATATATATATATATATATATATATATATATATATCTACCATGTAGATGATTTCAATATAATAATAATATTAAATTATTAACTTGTTATACTTTAGTTTGACCTTATATCCGTAATCCTTTGCATCAACCAAGTTAGAGTAGTAGAATTTTAATACCTTGAAAATTAGGGTATAAAAGTTCTTAAAAAATTCCAAAAAAAAAAAAAAAAAGAAAAAGAAAAAGCTACATCTTTCATTTTTAGTGGTGAATTTTTACCAATTTGAAAGTCTAATCCCAATAAAACTTAACATTCAAAAACAAATTTAAAGATTTGAGTGCCATTGTTATTCAATCTGACTCGCCCAATAAAATTTATGAGTGTGTGAGTAGGATTTCAATTCAATCTAACTCACAAAATATAATCTGTTATTATATGAGCTGAAAGTTACTGTAATTTTGAATTTAATTAATAAAATTTTTTTGTTACAACAAAGAAATAAAATTGCTTGATTTAAAGTTCAAAATTATTAGTGTTTCAACCCAATTTCAAATTGAAAATTAACTTAATGTTTATTTGATATAATTTTTACATTTTGAAAAAAAAAATGTAATTTGATTTTATTTACAATCTAAATTGAGTTTATGTGAATCAATTTTTTTTCTAAAAAAAAAAAGATAATTGAAATGAGTTGATTCAAAAACAATGGATCCAAAATCAATTAAACTATAATTGAAATAATTTGATTTTAAAATGAGTTTATTATATAAAAAACAATCAAACTTTAAGTCTCCAATCTAATTGCAATATTTACTGGCCGCATATTTTTTTCATTACAAAAAAAAAATTGAATTAAAATTTTTAAGATTAATTCAAGCGGCTAAACTAATTTATTTATTTATTATTTATTTGAGTTTAATTTTCAAGATATTTAAGGGTAAATTTCATCCATGACACACAAAATTTGTTATAAGTAACAATATAGTGTATAAAATTTAATTCACTTCATAAAATTATATGCACTACATATAATTTAATAAAAAATTCATACTCATTAAATGAGCTAATAGAATACTTCAAAAAAAAATTTTAAAAAAAATTATCTCTTTCCTCCCACGCTTTCTCTCTCTTTAATAATTTTTCTCACCATTGCATTCTCCGTCACAACTACATTCTCCCTCATTTATGTTCTTTAATGGAAAATAGAGCTTGTATGATGGTCAAAATCTTGAGATTGATTCTGTAATTCTGGCAACTAGGAGTGCAGCAATATTCTTTCATGGCTCAGGGTGAGAAAATTAATGATTTAAGTACTAAAAATTAAATATTAACTAATTTTTAATACTGAAAATTTAAAAACTAAATAATTTTAATATTAGAAATTATAAGAGCTAAATAAAGATACCAAAGTTTCAAAAAAAATCAAATTTAAGAGATAAAATTTAAAATAAGATACTTAAATATTGACTAATTTCAGTATTGAAAATTTAAAAATTGAAATAATTTTGGTATTAGAAATTATAAGAACTGAATAATTCAATAGATACCAAATTTTCAAAAAAAATTAAATTTAAGAGAAAATTTAAAATAAAATAATTATATATTATAGAATAAATTATCATATAATTTGATTTTTAAATATTTAAATTTTAATGATATCATTGTCAGTAAGAATAATTGTAATAATGAATGATAATGATTGCAGTGGAAAGTATATTAATGAAATACATCAAATAGTCAATTTTTGTATTACTTAATTTAGTAAATAAAAATTTTTCAGTTTTCAGATTAAGTATTTTTCTAAAATGAAGTACTTAATAAAAAAAATTATCAAACACGCTTAAAATGTTAAAAACTTTAAAAAACTGTTATCAAATAATTTTTTAAAAAATAAATACTTAATATTTTAATTTTAAGTGTTTAATATGATAAATTTTGATTTGTCTATTTTTATGTGACATTTATGGAACTTAGGATTAGTTTAGGTTGTGTCTCTTCGCCATCTTCACGTTCTTTTTTCTTACTAATTAAGACATGTATAATGTGGTCAGTTTATTAGTTTTCTTTCATGGTCTTTTTTTTTTTTTATTTGAAAAAGAAAAATCTTATACCTTTAAGTTTCTGAAGTTGGATTTTTTTGCTTTTTTTGGGGGTAGGGTGGAGTGGTTCACATACCATAGCTTATTTTAGTTAGATTCAACGGATCCAACTATATCAACATTAAACTTATTTTTATTGATCAGGTCCATTTGATTGAATTTGTGCTTGCAACTTTGGTTCAAAACTCATTAATTTATGTGTTAAGAATAAAATCTAATTGTGTTGAACTGACTTCTTGTTTCATTGCCAAGA
Organism: Omphalea diandra; assembly: GCA_949677035.1. NCBI lineage: Eukaryota > Viridiplantae > Streptophyta > Magnoliopsida > Malpighiales > Euphorbiaceae > Omphalea > Omphalea diandra. Next base: position 8,486 of record CATIWR010094542.1, on the reverse strand, counting down.
AAATGAATTTTTTTTCCAGAAGATGGAATCCCCAAAAACCCATTTCCAAATAGGTGGAAAGGAAATGATGGGCTGTATTCAGTTGGGTTCACAAGAAAAGGTCTATCTCGTGCATCTCCAAATGCTATTAGTAAAGTACTTGATATTGCCAAGAGTTGGAAAGAAGAAACCAAGCAAAAGAGGAAAACTATTGTTGCTTGCCATAGGAGATGCATTTCACATTTCTGAAACTAGAACCAACAATGAGAGAGAATGCAGTAGTGAGAGAAATTATTAAAGAGAGGGAGAAAGAGTGAGTTAGAAAAAGTGGGAGGACAGAGAGAGAGATAGTTGATGTGACATAAATTTTTTTTTTATTTCATTATATGACATGCTAGGTAAACATTCCATTAGCTCATTCAATGAAAATATATTGTGTTAAATGGAGTTTAGTGCGTATGGTTTTATGAAGTGAATAAAACTGTATATGTCATACTATTACTTATAACAAACTTCATATGTCATGACTGCAATTTAATCTTGATTCACATTTGAATTGTCTTTTGATATTTTTAAAAATTTATATATAAAAAAAAGAACTTGAAATATCATATAATTGTTACAAATGTAAAGAAAATAGAGAGAATAGAGAATAGAAGAGAGAATAATTTTTGTGTATTATTCCATTTATTGTAACACTTATTTATAGTATCAATGGTTACAAAGATAGATATAAAAATAGAGTTTTATCTCATAAGAATATCTACCTATTGAGATAAGGATAGACATCCAATATTATTATAACACTATAATATTATCATAACACACTCTCTTGGACATCTATCACAAAGAATACGCCTTGTTAAAAACCTTACTAAGAAAAAACCTAGCGAAAAAAATCTTAGTGAAGGAAAAAGAGTACATTGTTCTTGTAGATTTATAAAATTACCTCATTAAAAACCTTGCTAGGAAAACCCAATGGAACAAAACTTAGGTTAAGGGAAAAATAGAATCTCCCCTTCATGAATACATCATTTTTAACAAAAATCTCATAGTCGGCGCATGCCAATTTTGTTCATCAACTTCTTGAATGTTGTTGTAAGGAGTGTCTTTATAAATAAATCTACTAAGTTGTCAATAGATTGAATTTGATGCACATCTGAAACACTTTGTTTGTGAAGTCATGTTTAAAAAGAACTTTGGTTAAATATACTTGGTTCTATCTTTTTTAATGTATCCTCTTTTAAGTTGTGCAATACATGTTGCATTACCTTCATATAGCACAGTTGGACTTTCTTTATCAAAAGGAAGATCATAAGTTTCTTTGATTTGTTGAAACAAAGTCTCAATCATATGCCTTCTTGACTTGTTTCATGAATGGCTAATATTTCAACATGGTTGGATAATATGACAGTTAGATTTTGTTTGGTAGAACGCCAAGATATAATAGTGCCACCATATGTAAACAAGTAACTTGTTTGTGATAGAGTTTTATGTGGATCAGATAAATATCCAACATCTACATATTCAATTAATTTTGACTTTAAGTCTTGCGAATAAAATAAACTTATATCAGATGTACCACGTAATTAATGAAGTACTTGTTTAACACCATTCCAATGTCTTTGAGTTGATGAAGAACTATATCTTGTTAATAAGCTAATAGAGAATGTTATACCAGGTCTTATACAATTAGCAAGATACATTAATACACAAATATTTCTAAAGTATGGTACTTCTAAACCAAGAATTTCTTTTCTATCATCTCGAGGATCGAAAGGATTTTTTTTTTAACTCAAGTGATCAAATGACATTAGAAGAACTCATTGGATGAGTTTATCCATATTAAACTATTTTAAATTTTTTTCAATATAAGTTGACTGATGAATAAAAGTCCCTCTAAATAAATGTTCAATTTGTAGATTGAGACAAAATTTTGTTTTTCCTAAATTTTTCATTTCATACTCATTTTTTAAATATATTATTGTCTCTATTAGGTCTTTAGGAGTCCCAATGATATTCAAATCATCAACATAAAATGCAATTATAACAAAGCCAAATTTTGTTTTCTTAATGAAAACACATGTACAAATTGAATTGTTAGTTTATCCTCCCTTCAGAAGATGTTCATTAAGACGATTATACCACATGCATCCAAACTATTTGAATATATACAAGGATCTTTATAATTTAGTTGAATACATTTTCCAACATCTTGAATCAAACATTTTTAATCTTTCAGAGACTTTTTATAAATATCATTATCAAGTGATCCATACAAATAAGTTGTAACAACATCCATAAGTTGCATATGAAGGCATTATAAACTTGTTAGGCTAATTAAAAATATAAATGTAATTGCATGCACAGTTGGGGAATAAGTCTCCTCTTTGTCAATATCATGCATTTGTGAGAAACCTTGTGCTGCAAGCCATACTTTTATATCTTACAATTTCATTTTTTTCATTACATTTACACATCAATACCCATTTATAGCCTATCGACTTCACACTTTTAGGTGTTCAAACAATGGGTCCAAATACCTACTATGTTTCAAGTGAATTTAGTTCTACTTGGATTGCATATTTCCATTTTGGCCAATCATCTATATGTCGAACATTCATTGATGGATTTAGATTTAATGTCCTCACTTTCTTTTGCAATATCAACCACTACTATATATGCAAATATATCATTGACAATAGTTTCATTTCAGTCCCATTTTTTCTTGAAGTGACATAATTTATTGAGATCTTTTTTTTTATCATTATTTTCAAGTACCTGAACTTCCTCTGAGGTTATTTTCTCATTAATGTCAACTATTTTTGTTATAGGCTCTTCAAAGGTATTAATAGTTTTGAAATTGTCACTTTGTTTGTTTTACACTCTTTTCTTTCTTGGATTCTTATCCTTAAAACTAAATGGGCTATGAGTTTCAAGCATTCCATGTACTCATTTGTTATAGTATTACATGTTGTTCTACCAAAGCATCAATTATAATTGGAACATTTTAAGCTAGTATATGAGATTTAGTAACTCTTTTTGGATCACAACATGTATTTGGCAATTGATTTACTATACTTTTGCAAATGAATGTTCTGAACTTCTAATTTACATTATTTAGTATAAGGACCAATATGATTTAATGATAGCTCATTCCATACAATTTGTTTCTCTAATTGCTTTTTTTCTCCCTCCACATTAGGGAAACATAGTGTTTATTAAAATGACAATCATTAAACCTCACAATAAAAATATCCCTCATTAATGGTTAAAAATATTTAATTATAGAAGAGGATTCATGTTAATATATATTCCTAATCTCCTATGAAGTCCCATTTTTGTACAATTTGAGGGGGAGGCAATAAGGACATAAACAATACATCTACAAGTTCTCAAATGGAAAATATTTGGCTTATATTAAGAAACCAACTATAAAGGTAAAAATTAGTGATAATTGGTTGCTCTGATGCGTATAAGAATTGTTGCATATAAAATTGTATGTCCCTAAACAGAGATAGGGAGATTTGTTTTCATAACTAATGGTCTAGCTATTAATTGAAGACGTTTAATAAAAGATTTTGCTAGACCATTTGAGTATGAACACGAGCAATAGGTTGCTCTATAATTATTCCAATTGACATGCAATAATCATTAAAGTCCTATGATGTAAATTCACTAGCAATATTAAGACAAATTATTTTAATGGCATAATATGGAAATTGTGCTCTTAATCAAATTATTTGAGCAAGTAATCATGCAAATGCCATATTTTGAGTTGATAATAAACATAAATGCGACAATCTTGTTGATGCATCTATCAACATCATAAAGTATCTAGATGGTCCACTAGTGGATGAATTGGTCCACAAATATCACCTTGTATATGTTTTAAAAATGTAGGTGATTCGTTTTGAATTTTTCTTGGTGATAGCCTAATAATTAACTTTCCTTGAGAGCAAGCTAAATATGAAAATTCATTAGTCTGAAGAATACCTTTTGGTTCTTCAATGGATGACCGTTTGATCTCTCAATAATTTTTTGCATCATTGTTGATCTAGGATGACCCAATCGGTCATACCAAATAGGAAAATTGTTTGGGTCTTTAAACTTCTGGTTTACTATCACATTTGTTTTCAAATATACACATATATGTGTAATATAAGCTAAAAGAGAAAGTAAGTAATTTCAATAATACATATTTCTTATCGAAGTTGTGATATGAAGATATTATATATTTCCCACATCTGTTGTCTTAATGTGATATCCATTTTCACGAATAATTTTAAAGCTCAATAAATTTCTATGAGATTTGGGAGAGAATAATACATCTATAATAAAAAAATGTGTTCCTTCATGTAGTAATACATTTGCTCTTCCAAAGCCTTCAGTTATTCTTTTACTATTACATATTGTACTAACATAAGTTTTTCCCATTGCTAAATGAGAAAAGTATTTCTTGTCTTTTAATATGGTGTGTGTGGTTGCACTATTTGCAATATACAAGTTTGCAATTTTTTGTTTTAAATCCTATGAATGGCAAAGTAGGATCTATAATATCTTCATACGGATAAAATATATTTGTAAGAAATATAATAAAAATAAATCAACATAAAATTCTATATTAAAATTAAACTAATAAATCATAGATAAAAACTAAATATAAATTATTTCAAACCAATAAATTACTCAAATGTCAAACTAACTAAAACAAAATAAATAACTAAAGAAATTCATATAATATGTAGGCATTTACATTGTCATCGCCAATTAAATGATCTATTTTTTCGTCATCATTCTTAAAAAAAAATATGAAACATCTAAATGCATAACATCAATAGAATCATCACCAAAGACATCATTATTGTCTACTATCATATTTGCTTTTATATTTTTGCCTTTTCTTTTCAGAGACTCCTGATAAAGATCAACAAGATGTTTCGATGTATGATAGGTACAAGACCACCCTTTCATGTCGCATTGATCGTATTGATTTTTTTTTAATGTTGCTTTGCTCCATTATTCTCTTCATGATTTTTCCTCTTTTGCTAGAAAAATACATTATTATCTTTATGACCATCATTATTACTATGATTTTAGTCATAATCTCGACCTCGTCTACTACCACAATTATTTCTCCATCCTTTTCCTCGTCCACGCTCATTATTATCATATGTTGTTTCATTCACTTCAGGAATTTGGAGTGGAACCAATTTGATGAGTTTCATGATTTTTCAATAAGAGCTCATTATTTTGCTCCACAATAAAAAGCCATGAGAATATTGCTTAAAACCTTTTTTTTTCAATATTGCTACTACAAGAACATATTCAAGGCATGAAAAATAGTATATGTCTTCTCTAACATATCATGGTTAGTAATATTTTCTCTGCATAGTCTCAATTTAGATGTAATTCTAAAAATTGCATAATTATAATAACTCACAATTTTAAAATATTGCAATAATAAATGCATCCATTCATAATGAGCCTTTGGAAGGATTACAAATTTATGATGGTCAAATCTTTCTTTCAAATTGTTCCAAAGATCTAATGGATCTCTAATTGTCAAATATTCAAATTTTAGTTCTTCATGAAGGTGATGACGAAGGAAAATCATCACCTTGGAGTGATTTTGTAGAGATTTTTTATTCTCATTTTTTATTGTGTTTCTAAGACCCATAGTATCTAGATGTATTTTGGTATCTAGTATCTATGACACAAATAATTTTGGCTTGTGATGTTGAGGGCCATAAATTCGAATTTCATCAAATTTGACATTGTCTATAGAAAAATAAGTAATACATTAAAAATATCATAATTAAATCAGTCTTTTAAAGATCTATAGACAATATATTAAGTTCTTTGAGAACGTATAAGGATACTAGGTTTTTTTTAAGAATTTGAATACTTAGTTCTTTAGGGACTTAGAGTGTCAATTTTTCAAGAATTTTATAATTTACTTAATTAGTTCTTCAAAAACTATAGAGAATACGAGTTCTTTGGGAACTGCATTAATTAATTCTCTAGGAACATAAGTTTTTCAAGAACTATATATAATACTAATTCTTCATGAACTAGAACTTAAAATATAAGTTTTTCAGGAACTATATTAACATCAAATAATATTTCTATATATCACAATAATAAAAATTTAACAAATCAAAATTGAATTTATAATTGGACATTAAAATAAAATTGTAAGTCATTTTTATTTATATTAAAAACAAATAATTGTTATTTTGAATTTATAAAATCATGGCATGTGTCAATATATATAGAACAAGCAAATAGAATGAATCATCCATATCTTAATTAACTAGTAATGTTTTATTAGGATAAATCACGTGATACCGAATGGATATAGAAAATTAATAGAACAAGACATGAGTCGAACTATCCGCTATATGACTGCACTCATTGATCAAGTCGAGTTGGACCTGAATTTTTTTCATATTGGGACTTTGGCCCATTACGTATCTTTTCCCTCTCGAGACATGAACATATGCCAAATAAAAGCGCTGCAAAGACTATGTGGAATTTTCACACAATATATTAAAGAAAGGATCACATGGAGTATACATGGTCACATGTCCCAAAGCCTTGAGGGTAAAATTTCCGTTTTCTTTAATTAACTCATTATAATAAATATAAGCAAGTCATGTGATTGATTTTGCATGTGTTTTTATGTTAATTCATCCATGAATTCAAACGAAATATTTTTTTAAAAATGGGGTACTAACCGTTTACAAAGCTTTGATAGAATTATAAGCAGCCTAAGGTAGAATTAGATCTTGGTGATAACGTGTTATAAATATAAAGAAGAATAGAGAAAGATAAAATATAAGAGAGAATAATTTCTATATGTATTATTCCATTTATTGTAATACATGTTTATAGCGTCAATGGTTACACAGATACTGATAAAAAAAAATATTTTATCTTATAAAAATCTCTACTTATTGAAATAAGGATAAACAATCATTATCATCATAACACTATAATATTATTATTCCAATAATATAATTTTTATGTGGAATGTAAAAGTAATTATTATTCATTGTAGTAAGTGTTTAATAAAAGAAAATGATAAGGCTAATGATAAAATTTAGGAATGAGTTTCGTTTATCATTGACCGGTAATGTGTCTACACTTTACGCTATAATATTTGATTTATATATTTTATATCATTTTCATTATTATTTTTTAAAATGTTGTTAATAATTAAATATGTAAAATTAAAAATATTGCAATCACAATAATAAAATAAGAAAAAAAATATTAGATCTAAAGAAATAGTTATAATAAATTATTTAAAAATTAATCCAATTATAAGACACTCATTTAAAATTATTATGTAGAATATTTATTGCAATTATTTTTTAATTTTGATAAATTAAAATAAATAATAGTTATTAAATATGAACAGATGAATAGATATATTTTAATTTATTATTTCTTCATTTATAAATATATGTATAAATTATATATTACTAACTTAGCAGAAGTTTTCAAAATGTGGCTTTTAAAACTAAAGATAAGGAATATAAAAATGCTTTTCAGGCTGAGAAATGACAATTCGAGAATGAAAGGAGATATACAATTTGCAAAGCTAATTTCTAAAAGACCAGAGCTAGAATCAAGTCTGTAACCCCTTAATTGCCATCCTTGAGGCAGGAGCTTGACGAGACTTCCTTGAGTGAAGTACACTCCTTTGGTCTCGGTTTTGAACTGCTTTTTTTTACCCTATTGGGAGAGAGGAAAATAAGAGATGAAGGAAAATAAAGAGGTAAAATAAAAGAGAAAAGACAAAATCTTTTGTTTGGGAAGGGAGGGAAAATGGGAGAGGAGAGAAAATATTTGAAAATTTTCTCTATGCATTTTCTCTCCAAAATAAAGAAAAAAATGAAAAAATGAGGGGATTTTGCTGAAATGATCATCCTATCCCTGAACATTGTAAAAAATTAAAGAATCTGAGCAAAAACATACCGAAACAAGCACAGTTTGATTTGATTCAATTTAATCTTTTAATAAAATTAATTTATTTGATTATAATTTTAAAAAAATCGGTTATAATTTTAGGGAAGAAGTGGGTTTTAAAACTACAGATAAGGAATATAAAAATGCCTTTCAGGCTGTGAAATGACAATTCGAGAATGAGAAGGAGATATACGATCTGCAAAGCTAATTTCTAAAAGACCAGAACTAGAATCCACTCTGTAACTCCTTAATTGCCATCCTCGAGGTGGGAACTTGATGAGACTTCCTTTGAGTAAAGTATGTAAATATTTTAATTACAAGATCTTGTACATAATTATAGAACACCAAAATTATTTAATTATCGAACGAAAACAATTTGCGTACCTGTCTCCGCGTTGAATCCCAAATTATGTTGAGCCATAATCCCGAAAACTGAAATAAAACACTTGAAAAATTCGTCAGAACGGTTGAAAACCGAAAGCTAGATCTTCCTCTCCTTGACCTTCTCGAAGACGGCTACAATGGGTATA
>CATIWR010094527.1:0-29462 GCA_949677035.1 Omphalea diandra | reverse complement strand
TTCTTGTTTTAATTTTTATACACCAATTCAACCCCCTCCCTCTTTTCTTAGTTCAGAGCGTCATTTCACAATCAAACCTTCATTGGGTGAATAAAGATCATGGCACAAAAGGGAATTCACTCACAACTCAAGCCTTACTTTGATGGAATAAACTATACTCATTGGAAGTATAGGATGGAAATCTATCTTAACATAGATGTGGTGGACCTTTGGGATGTGGTCATCAAGGAATAGAAGCCACCCACCAGAGTTGTGGATGGTAATGAAGAATTAATCCCAATGGAAGAATAGGTTGAAGCTTACCAAAGATCAAATGGCAAAAACAAGAGAGCAATGGCCATTCTTCTAAGCTCACTCTCTAGAGAAGAGATTGGAAGAGTGCAACATTGTCAAACAGCACATGCCATTTAGAAGACACTTGAGAACTATCATGAAGGCACAACTCTAGTCAAATGAAGTCGTTTGCAGATGTATGTCATCAAATAGGAACTCTTCATGATGAAGGACAATGAGAGCATCACAGAAATGACAAATAGGCTCTTGTGCATTATCACCAACTTGAAGAAATTTGGAAGAGCTTTCACTATTTATGAGGTAAACACAAAAGTCCTTAAAACTCTTCCTCTAGATAAATTTGGTGCTAGAGTTTGCAGCATACAAGAGCCCAATCCGGAGATTGAAAAGGTTCTAACCAACTTGTTGATAAGCAAACTCTTGACTCATGAGTTGGCCTTATAAAAATATGAGCAAATGAAGAAGCTAAGAGGCTAAGGAGATAAACCAGAAAAAGAGAGAAAAACCATGGCTCTTAAAGCTTCAACAAAAGAGAATGAGGTAGAGATCGCCTCAAGTGATGAAGAAAGTGACAAGGAAGAAGAGGAGCTAGCAATGCTCTCAAGGAGGACAAAGGAGTTTATCAAAAGAAGAAAGGAAAGAAAAGGCTTTAAAAAGACAACTCCTAGTCCAAAAGAGAAATCCAATGATGTCACCTGCTATGAATGCGGCAAGCAAGGCCACATCAAGTATGAGTGTCCTAAATTGAAGAAGAAAAAGAGATGGGATAAGGAGAAAAAGAAGAGTTTTTCAGCCACTTGGGATGAAAGCTCAAGTGAAGAAGAGGATGAATTAGAGGTTGCCAATATTTGTTTCATGGCATAAAAAGATTTTACAAATGAGGTAAGTACTTCTTCCCATTCTCATTCTGATTTCAAATTTGATGAGATAGATGAAGAGCTTCTAGAGGCTCTAACCATGAGGTGTGACAAATACAAGTCACAAGTAAAAACTTATAAGAAAAGGTGTTCAAAATTAGAAGATGAATACAAGACTCTTAGTGATCTCATAAATGAGTTGAGGACTTCTAACGAAGAACTCAAAAACTCAGTAGAAAAACTTTCCACATCATCTTCTTCAATGGCTTCATTAAGAAAAGAGAATGACACTCTTAAGGAAGAAGTCATTGAGCTTAGAAGCTCAATCTCCAAGTTCCACAAAGGAAAAGAAGCTTTGGACACATTAATTATGTCACAAAGACCACCACTAGTTAGACATGGTTTAGGTTTCAATGGAGCCTACTCATCATCTCACACTACCTTTGTTAGACCATCACAACCTCAAACCTCAAGAGTTGAGGAGATTGGGAAGAAAAGTGCTCCTAGCATTAAGCCTTCTAAGGCTAATGGCAAAGGGAAGGATCCCCAAAGTTCCAAAGCTAAGACTCAGAGAGCTAATCATTCCTACATCTACAACAAAAAGCATGGTCATTCTCATAAAAAATTTTCTACTCCTACTCATCGTACATGTACATGCATGCATTCACATGATCTTGGTATGAGAAGGCCTCCTACTCATACTAAATATGTGCACAGGAGAAAGACTCATAAGTCTAAACTCTAATGTCGTTATTGCATGAAATATGGGCATGTTAACATTCATTATTTCATTAGGAAGGCTCACCTCAAATTAGAGGACCCGTCAATCTCTAACCCCCTAGGACCTAAGTATGCTTGGGTACCTAAGAAAAGGTAACTCACTTTTGTTGTGTAGGGGAGTGTGGCAGCCACCAAATCAAGCAATTGAGATGTGGTTAGTGGATGTTCCAAGCATATGACTGGAAATAGAAGGTTATTCATGGCTTTAAAGAAAAAGAAGGTTGAGATGTCACATTTGATAACAATGCCAAGGGTAAGGAAATAGGCACTAGAACCATTGGTAAGAATGGATGTTCTTTAATTGATAATGTTCTTTTAGTTAGTGGCTAACAACATAATTTGTTAAGTATAAGTCAATTGTGTGACAAAGGTAACAAAGTCACCTTTGACCCTAGGGAATTTCGAGTCACCACTTTAGTGGATGATGAGGTTATTTTCAACGGTGGAAGGAAAGGTAATACCTACGCAATTGACGTAGACAATTTGGCTAACCAATCTTTTAAGTGTCTTATGTCTTTGAGCAATGAAGTTGGTTATGGCATAGAAGTCTTGGACATACAAGCATGGATCTTCTTTAAAGCCTATCCAAAGGAAAGCTAGTGAAAGGACTTCCAAATCTTAATTTCTCCAAAGACAAGACATGTGGTCCATGCCAAATGGGGAAGCAACACCATGCCTCTCACAAAGCCAAAAATGTTGTAAATTTAACTAGACCTCTTTAATTTATCCATATGGACTTGATAGGACCCACTGGGAGTGCTAGCCTAGGTGGAAAATACTATGCACTAGTCCTTGTAGATGACTACTCTAGGTTTACTTGGGTATCCTTTTTAGCTCATAAGAATGATTCATTTGATGGTTTTAAAAGCTTTTCAAAAAGGGTTCAAAGTGAAAAAGGTTACTTAATATCTTCTATTAGAAGTGACTATGGAAAAGAATTTCAAAATGAATCATTTGAAAATTATTGTTTAGAGAATGGAGTTTTTTATAATTTTTCAATTCATAGAATACCACAATAAAATGGTGTTGTAGAGAGGAAAAATAAAACATTGGTAGAAATGGCTAGAACAATGCTCAATGAGTATTCTTTACTAAATTACTTTTGGGCTAAAGCCATTAATACCTCATGTTTGCAAATAAATTTTCAAAAGACCCATTCTCAATAAAACTTCTTATAAGCTTTGGAATGGTAGAAAACCTAAGATTTCATACCTAAGAGTATTTGGATGTAAGTGCTATATTTTGAACACCAAGAATAATCTTGGGAAATTTGATTCCAAGTCCAATGAAGGAATCTTATTAAGTTATTCCACCACAAGCAAAGCATATGGAGCCTTTAACAAAAGTTCAATGGTAGTTAAAGAATCTATGAATGTTATTTTTGATGAATCTAGTAAACTTAATCTTAGGAAAGGTATTTTTGTTGATAATCTTGTAGGTGATTTTGAAAAGCTGGAATTAGAAGACACTACAAGAAGAGATGATAAAGACAAAGAAGGAGGTGAATCATTGAGAATAGATGAGGAACCACAACATCAACAATAAGTAGAGCTAAGCCAAGATCTACCTAAAGATTGGAGATTTTCCAAGTATCACCCCAAGGACTTGATCATTGGTGATACATCTAAGGGTATAAGTACTAGATCTCAACTTCATCATTTAGAAAATAATCTTGCATTTGTTTCTCAACTTGAGCCAAAGTCAATTGATGAGGCTCTTGATGATGAGCTTTGGGTGTTTGCTATGCAAGAAGAACTCAACTAATTTGAGAGATAGAAAATATGGGAACTTGTCCCTAGGCCTAAAGAACACCCAATTATAGGTTGTAAGTAGGTGTTTAGGAACAAGTTAGATGAGCAAGGTTTCATTACTAGAAACAAAGCTAGATTGGTTACTAAGGGATGCAACCAAGATGAAGGCATAGATTATAATGAAACCTTTGCCCTCGTAGCAAGATTAGAGGCCATTAGGATTCTATTAGCATTTACATGTCATATGAATTTCAAACTTTTTCAAATGGATGTGACAAGTGTTTTTTTGAATGGCATTATATAGGAAGAAGTCTATGTTAAACAACCTCCTGGTTTTGAGTCTCATTGTTTTCCAAACCATGTTTTCAAATTGAATAAAGCCTTATATGGATTGAAACAAGCTCCAAGAGCTTGGTATGAAAGGCTTAATTCATTTTTCTTGAAAAAATGACATTGAAAAAGGAAAGGTGGACACCACACTTTTTGTCAAAAAGCACAAGCATGATACATTAATTATTCAAATCTATATTGATGATATCTTTTTTTGTACTACTAATGAATCTCTTTGTGAGGATTTTGCTAAGTGTATGACTAGGGAATTTGAAATGAGCATGATGGGAGAACTCAAGTTCTTTCTTGGTCTATAAATCAAGCAATCTAAAGAAGGGATCTTCATCAACCAAGCTAAGTGCACAAAGGAGATGCTAAAGAAATTTGGCATGGATGGTGGCAAAGTAGCTAAAACTCCAATGAGTGGTACTATGAAGCTAGATAAGGACGAATCGAGCAAAACGGTAGATGAAAAGAGATATCGAGGTATGAACGAATCTCTGCTTTATCTTACTGCTTCTAGGCCAGATATCATGTTTAGTGTTTGTATATGTGCTAGGTTTCAATCCTCTCCTAGAGAATCTCATTTGAATGTTGTTAAAAGGATCTTTAAGTATTTACATCGCACATTACACTTATGACTATGATATCCTAAAGATTCTTCTTTTAGTCTCGTAGGATATTTGGATGCGGATTGTACAAGCAGTTTATTTGATAAGAAAAAGCACTTTCAAGACTTGCCAATTTATATGTAAATGCCTAGTTTCTTAGTTTAGTAAAAAACAAGTGTCGGTTGCCTTATCCACAGCGAAAGCCGAGTATGTGGCAGCGAGTTGTTGTTACACCCAAGTTCTTTGAATGAAACAACAATTAAAGGATTTTGGCAAAGTTGTTTATCACATTCCTATTAAATGTGATAACACAAATGCTATTAATCTCTCTAAAAATCCCATCCAACATTCTAGAAGTAAGCACATAGACATTAGACATCATTTTCTTAGAAATCATGTGCAAAAAGGTGATGTTGTGTTAGAATTTATTGACACAAATCATCAACTTGCAGATATTTTCACCAAACCTCTAAATGAAGAAAGGATGAACTTCATTAAGAGAGAATTAGGAATGCTTGATGGAAGCTTCCTAAAGTGAAAATTTTTTATCTTATATGAAATATTACTGTGTATTGATATTTATTGATTTATGATATTTGTGGGTGATAGAATTAAGTGGATCACAATGTTTTTTAAAATTCAACTATCTTTTATTAATGACTCATAATTCGTGGTCGTTATTCCTTCTTCACGGTTGCAAATTACAAGTCAATTTCACCCGACTGTTAAACATCAATTCGCGGTCGTGAAATTTCTGCTCCACTGTGAATTTTGGTCAGCTTTTCAAAAATTTGACCATTAAGGCACATATTCTCGAGAAAAATTTATCCGTTACTCACATTTTTTTGGAATTCGCAGTCACAACTAATGGATTTGAGGATGCGAATTAAAGTAACTGCTAAGGTAATTAAGTGATTTGACTGCCAACTGTTTCCTCTCTTCATTCAATCCATTTCTAGCTATTTATAGCTATTTTCACACCCCTTCAAAGGCTATAAATACCCCCCTTAAATAGTATTTTCATCACTTCACTTCTAAACATCAACTCTCTCTCTCAAATCTCTCTAAATCATCAAGCTCTCTTCAATTCTTTCTATGGCTCCAAGGAAGTTCTCCAAGGCAGACAAGGGCAAGGCAATGGGTCAGCCCTTTGCACCTCCTACCCTCCATCTCATGAAGGAAATTGCCAAGGAAGAAAAAGATAGATTCAAGGCAAACTCTTCTAAAGTCATTCTCCCAAACAATATACTATCAACCTTCATGTTAGAAACCTTGGGCATCAACACAGAAATTAGAGCTTTTCTCTTCAACTTGGGCTGGAACAAGTTCATCTTTCGAGATGAACTCGGTTACAAAGAGGTTGTATGAGAATTTATGTACACCGTACAATTGAGTCGCAAAGCTGATTCAAGAGCAGGACAATATGGATTAGTGTTTCGGGCCTTTAGTGATCCTTTTTACATAACTTTCGACCAATTATCTTCCCTTTTTAACTTGCAAATCGGAGAACAAATTCCTTTCATAATCTTCATACTTGACGTCATCTATTTTGAGTTTTGATAAAAAATCTCCATTGAAACCAAACATAACCGAGGATCTTGCTTAGCCAAACACATCAAATCCCTGCCCCCTTTGGATCCTTCATTACATCATCACCTTCTCCATAAACACAAGAGGTGATGGTAATGAGAAGGTGTCTCAAAAAGACTTGGCATTCTTATTTTGCCTTCTCAAAAACAAACTGATCCAAACTGACTGATACCTTGTGGATCAATTGATCTACATGAGTACAAAACCAAAAAGCCAATTTCTCTTACCCTCCCACATTATAGCCATTTACCGATTTATTAGAGCACTTGATGAGGAAAAAGAGAAATTCGTCACCAAAAAGCTCATTCCATCTCAAAACTTCCTATACCTTACCTACCTTATAAATGCCAAGGCTATTCATTCAGACATATATGTTTATACCCTTAATGCAATAGGAGCAAAGAAGATGGAAACCTCACAAGTTCAAAGAGAGGCTTCATATAGAAGAAGGCACCATACAAGTCCCTTCTCCTTAACCAAAAACCAAGATGAAGTTGTCTCTTGCCACCATTGATCAAAAGTTGGACAAACTAATGAGGATGATAAAGAGAAGGTTTCTCTTCCTCTCACACCTTCACAGTGATATGGTGGATCTCTAAGAGAAACTAGGAGTTCCTCCTTGCAACCTTTCAGACTTCACCAAATTTGAAGATACGCAAGATGGAGATAGCAATGAAGACGAAGTTGAGGATGAGGATGAAGCTGAGGGAGCAACACAAACGCAAGAGGAAGCATCTTTCAGAGGTGATGATGATTCTCCACTCCTTAGATTAGGGATCTTTTGTATTTTCTTCTTGTCTTTATGCTTTTTGTTTAACAAATCTTGTGATCTCATAGTTATATAAATAACAAGTTGTTTCCTTGCAATACATTGTCTTATGTGTTTGATGCATTTTACCTTTATAAAAATATTCTTCTTTTACTCCTTATGTATACCTATAATTGTTTTTCATTTCTCTCTTACACCCTCTTTTTTATCTTGCTAAAGGGGGAGAGATAAGTATTTAAGTTTAAAGGGGAATATTAAGGAATATTAACTTGAAAATTATAGCATATGTTAAAGGGGAGAATCATACTTAGCTTTTTAGAAATTTCCCTTGATTGATTGAATGCCACACTTAGAGTTTTTCATCTTAAACATTCATTCATGTTATACTCCAACTTCACTTTTTTTTTCATTATTTTTCACTTAGGATCAATCTATGTTGTCAAAATCAAAAAAGGGGAGATTGTTGGACTATGGTGGTTAACCCTAAGTCTTGGACCTCTTTTGACAAAGGGATTAATCAATTCTAATGTTTCAAATTAAGTGTTGTTTTGTAGTTTTTAGTTAGTCTTTACATTGGAAGTTGGATGGAGTTAAAAAATTTCGAAAGTAAGCTAATACCTCCTAATTCGCGACCGTAACTTGATATATCATGACTGTGAACTAGACTAAGCAAGGTTGACAAATTGGACAGATGTATTCGCGGGCCACTTCTTTGTCGCGACCAATTCAAAGAAAAGAAAGCTAAAGTCATAGACAAATTTGACATATGAGTCATGCCTCAATCGCGACTGCGAATTTTGAAGCAACTCAAGAAGGAATCAAGTCCACAATCACAACTTAACAAGTGTCCCAGGTAATCGTTGGAAGACAAAAATCATGATGGAAACTTGTTGGTAGCGACTGCGAATCCTGAAGAAGAAGATGAACATTTTTGGCAAACGAATTCGCGTCCTCAGTCGTAGCCTATACAAGAAAAATCGCGACCTCTACTTTTTAGAGCAGATAAAAGGTAACGACTATATTTTCCTGTTGAACTAATGAAAAGCTACCACGTGGACTAGCCGATAGACACAAACATAATTTTTCATATGGAATTTAGATTTCACGACCGTTAATTAGTAGTAGTGATTGCAAATTAAGACTGTCAAACATTTAATATGAAAATCTATTTAGCACACTTTGAAGATTTTATACTAGTTTTATTGCAATGTCTCTTTAGTAGGTAGAGGCACCTCACCAAACAAATGTAAATGCAAGAGATTTGATAACTTTGTAACCAAACTCTTGCAATTTTGCCACTCAATCTTTTCTATTCTTTAAGTCATTGTTGGGTATGAGTATAAACGCCAATTGTAATAGGTTGTAGTGTGAGCCTGTAAAAACACTAAGAGAGGTTGTTGTGTGAGCCTGTAAAAACACAAGTGTAAAGGTTATTGTGTGAGCCTCAAAACACAAAAGTATAGGTTGTTATGTGAGCCTTCAAAACACAAGTGTAAAAGTTTAGTGTGAGCTTGAAAACACCTTTGAAAGATAGTGAAACACCCAATTTCTAAGAATTGGGGAGTGGACATAGGGTCATTTATACCTGAACCACTATAAGTCTTGAGTTTCTTTTCTACTCATTCTCTTCTCCCTTTCTTATTTTAATTTTTATACACCAATTCAACCTCCCTTCCCCCCCTCCCCCCCCCCCCCCCCTTCTTAGTGCCTAGGGCCAACAACTATCCTCTTAAGTGCAACTATCGGATCAAACATGGCCTTAGCCTAGATATGGTTATAAGAAGAAGAATAAAGTTGATAAATATAATGAGAATAAATAATAAGTGTAAGAGATATAATGAAATGATACTCATGTGAGTCAGACTAACTACCTCGAATGTGCAGGATGATCATGTGATGTCTAGAGCCATCATGGATATGTTCAGGTAAAGTATCTGGCCCCTTCGACTAAAGCAACACTCATTTTTTAAGGTACCACTATCAGATGAAGGCCTTACTAATAGTCATCACCCATAAGAGTGTTTTTTATCCTCTATGACTTTAGGCCATCATTCATTTACTAAACCCTCCAATCTAGATGAAGTTATAGAAAAAATAAAACAAACCACCATAAATATCCTACCTAGCTTGCAAATATCACAAAATTGACAATCTGATTTCTATTTTGCAGATTAAATGTACCTAAACCATGCTTAGCTCATTCAAGCAATTACGTCTGACCCCACTGACAACTTAGTGTGATTTGCAAAGCTCTAACATGTAAAATGAGGATAGCAACTCTCTATGTTCTATAGGGGGTCATTGCCCTCTAGTAACCCTAACTCGATCAACAAAGTATGCTAAAGACATATCATCAGCAAAATAAAAGATAAGAAATAAGAATAAAGGAAATGTGGCGAAATAAATTACCTTAAGTACCTACCAAGCATCTTTCATGTATGATAGCATGAGACAGTATCTATTGAAATATTGATACAAATGGGCTATCACAACAGAAGTCCAGTATAAGTGATGAACCAACCTAAGATCCATGAGGGGTGGTAAAAGATATATCTCTATCGTGTCTCCAGGGTTTGAGAAAAGAGTTCATATGAGACTATATAATATGAAGCAATAATCCCCCTAACTGATCACCTCTTGAGGGCTTATGTCAATCACATCTAGAATGCCCCTTTTAAGACTAAAGCACTCAAAGTCATTTTTCCCCTTCATACTAGGGACACAACTGACGAGGCAATGCACGTAATCTATCTATAAGATAAGGTAATAGACTCTCATATCAGTAGGCAATAGGATCTTTGACCATTAGATCCCGATCATATAAGTGAAGTCCCTAAGGGTTTATGTCAATTCCTTATCTATGAAAGGTATAAGTAATGTCCATCCACCCCTCTTCCAAAGCTTGCATGGCAATCACATCGCTTCATGGGGGTTTGTTTGATAATATCTGTAAAAAAGACAAGAGTTTGATCTCCTCAAGCTGTGCAACTATGTACAATGAAAGTTGCCTAAACCAAATGTCGACCATCATGACAACTCTACTCCCCTTGCTAAAGGAGATATTTCCTTAAAAAGAAATAAGAAAAAATAGGAATCACACAAAAAGATAAAAGCAAAGATGGTCAAAGTCAAAAAAATATAAGAAAAAATGAATCAATCATCATAAGAAAGCCAAAAAAATTAAAATAACAACACAGGTATATGCAGTATGCACAAAGTCAATCAGCCATCTAATTCTTTGCACTTTTACACATAGGGATGCACAAAACACTAAATAAATCCTCCAATGCGAAAAATTGCAATAAGGCACAAATTTTAAGGTAGTCATTAAAAATAAAGTAATTCAAGATCAATAATTAGATATCACAAGATCTAGGTACATAAATCACATGTAATTCCATACAAAAACTAAATTTTTTATGCTTTATGTGCAGGCACATGCAAAGTACAGCTTTAGTAAGCATGGGAAATCACAACTACAAGTATTAATTTAGATAAATATGATGGAAAAGGCCTTGAGGTATGTGTAAGACTATATTTAAATAATTTCTAACTTTTTATGGATGTTGGAAATAAAGAACTAAATTCAAGCAATGATAAAAGCTCATAGGCAAGACATTCAATTCACAAGTGTCATAAAAAAAATATTTCATAAAATTTCAAAAAAAAATTAAAAAATAAATTTGTTCATAAAATTTCATAAAATCCATAATATTAGCAAAATTTAATCATAAATAACTCAAAATTCACAATTTTCTTGAATTTGATGGGATTTGACACTAATTTAACAAATTTGAAAATAAATTCATCAAGTCCTACAAGTATGCATTCTAATTTTCTAAAATTATTTCACAAATTAATTTAGGCAATTTCCATGTATAAGGATTGAAACAAAAAAAAAAAAGAGGAAAGAAAAACAAACAATAATAATAATAATAGCCTTTAAACCAAGGCAATTAGTCAATATACGATCAACTAATAATTTCAAATATTTGCAAGGTAAGTGTACTATAGTCGAGTTTAATTTTCAAAAGCTAACCTATCTTCTTATGCAAAACAAAATTTTATGGTAGAGCCTAAAAAATTGAAAAGTGTTAAAAAAGGAAAAATAAAAGAAAAGAAAAATAAAAAAAGGAAGAAGAAGAGATAAAAATATTAAACCTACTATGTCAGAAGGTGCATTGGCCAAAAGGGAATAGAGGTCATAGATGATCGACATATCCTAACCCCACTCAAAGCCCTTCGGGCACACTGTGGTAAGACGCGCGAAAGGTCTGACACCAACTCAAAACTTCGAGTAGCAATCGAGGCTCCTAATACATCATAGGTAGCATCATCCCTCTCTAAGAAATCCATGGGGACATCAAATACGAGGTCTTCAAAGTGCGTTGTAACAAATCTGAGTAAGGGGAACATAAAAGCCTTAAGTTTAGAGAGATTTTTAGTGAGAGAAAGAAGAAAGAAGGAAAGGAATAATGCAAATAAAGCTAGGGCTAGGTAAACTAGGGGTTGTTTATATAGACAACTAATGACACTCTGCATCATAAAATCACACCATCCCTTTATACTTTTATTTAAATCGTTTGTGTGAACATCAAAACTACCCAAAAAGAAGAAAAAAAATGAAAGGAAAGGAAGAAAAAATAGTATGCAGTCAAAGGAGCAAAATACTCTTGAACCTCTTAACAGTCAGAGAACTTAGTTCAAACTCTAAAATCCCTAGTAAAATTATTGAATTACCCTTGGAATACCAAATGTACTTCAAAATACTAACTATAAGGCTAACAATATCCTACTCTACTCCCTAAAGCCTACCAAAATACGAAATTTTTGCCAAAGCCATCATTTGATGTTCAAATGATCACCAAAATGCAAACTAATCCCTAGTAGATGCTAAAAAAGCTCATGAATCAATTTCACACCAAATTGGATATCTAGGTTACAGATTCTCAAATTCTTCCCAATAAAAGCTAAAAGGGCTATACAACTAATTTTACATATTAAGAAGACTATTAGAATACAAACTCTCCTTAGTAGATGCCAAAAGGATTGCTAAAATAATATTTTATGCCAAACTAATTGTCAATGTGTAAAGTATCCTTCAATGCTTACTAGAGAGTTACTAAACCTTTACTTAGGTAGAATGGCTATTTGAGATCCTAACCTAAAATGCAGTACCTGCTAGAAAGCTACTGGAAGGAAACCATTAACATTGGTACCTATTAAAAAGTTACCAGAAGAAATTAGTACCAGCTAGAAAACTATTATGACACCTAGTGTCTACTTGGAAGTTGTTGAAAATGAATGATTGACACTAGTACCTACTAGAAAGCTACTTGGGAAACTTAATACCTGCTAAAAAGCTACTTGCGAAACTTAATACCTATTAAAAAGCTTTTAAGCCATTTAAGAACTTTAGTTGCTACGCGAGGAGTTGCTAAAGAATCATATTATTAGGTATCCTTTTTTATATTTACATTTAAGCAATACATTGTTATGTCTTATGCAATAGTCATTTCTCAAATATCTTTTTAATTTTAAGCCATACAAAGTAAGGGGCAAACTGTGAGCATTGGATTTTGCACCCTAGAATACAAGTCCAATGATGAGAAACTAGTTAAATTATTCCCTAAATAATATGGAAAAAGGTTACAAAAGGAAGGAACAAAGCCTAGGAGGAACCTTGGATCAATCTTAAACCAAGCTTATAACCTAATATAAGCACAAATTAAGATTTACTAAACAAGCTAGAGATGGTTATATAACCAACTCACCTAGCTATACAACTAAGTCTCTAACCTTAATAGAGAGAAAATTATCGAACATTGGACTATTGACCTTCACATGGATGTATAACCAAGCCTAAGTTTATACAACCAATTTCTTAGCTATACAAACAACTGAAAACTCTTATTTTAAAACTTTCTTCAATCTTATATACTAAGAGTTAAGGATTGAGTATAACTCCAACCATTTTTGGCTCAGGAGCCTTTCTTTTCCTCTATAAATGCCCCCATTGAAGAAGAGAAAAGGAAAGGTTTGTTACCCTAGTGTTACTTACTAGAATTGTTGTTCAAACCCATTAAAACATAGAAACTTAATGACCAAAACCACCCAGCTAAAGATCCAAGGTAGAATAAAAGCCTTTAAGACTTAATATTGCATTTTCCCTTTTCATTTTGGAGGATTATATAATACTTTAGTGCCTCTAAGGGCAAGGCATACTAGAAGGAGAATCTAAGGATTTTATATTTTTTCTTCTTCTTTCCCTTTCTTTTTTACTTCTAATTTTTGCACAAACCTAGTATTAGTAGTCTATACAAACCATTTTTTGATATATGCAAACCACTTAAATAGGTTCTACAAGCCACTAGTTGGTCTATACAACTTTCTTTAATTAAGGAATAGTTTTCTTTTATTCCTTTTTCTCTACTCATTTTCACTTGCTCTTTTAACATTTTTAGGGGTTCTTATGAGTTTTGATGTAAAATAAAGATAAATTTTCAAATTAAGGACCTCTATTCTTTAAAAATATGGAATAAGAATCAAGAAAGGTATGATATTTTCATGACTTTAATGCATTAGCATTTTACCCTTTATTGTTCTTTCTTTCTCTTTTTATTGATATGCTAGTATTTACCATGCTTTGGGGATATGATTGGATAAAGGAATGCCATTCCCTAAAGACCTTTTGATCTCATTTTAATTTAATGAATGATTATAATGATTGGTTATTTTATGAGTTTTTATAATTTTCACCATGAAGGGAGAATGAATAGCTCACTAGTTTGCTCATTCTCCTTATTTCCTATGGGATTAATTTGAATAAGGTAAAAGAGAGGGCTCATAGCTTTATGACCACTATTTTTTTTTTTTTGTTTAATTTCATGTTTAACACATCATAAGGATTCTTTGGCTTTATAATGTCTCTTATTCATCATTTTGACATCTTAGTTTCATCCTTTGCTAAAGATGTCTTTAAGATGCTCTAGCTCCATAGAAGCATTGATGGAGGAGGTCTAATTACTTTGAATTAGTAATCTTAAGCCCTTGCCCAAGGCTTCATTATCTTCCAAATGCATTTGCCTATCATTCTAGCATTATATGTTTATAATTCCACTTATCACTCTTATGTGTTTACATTTCACTTATTATGGTCAGTTACATGTGTTTATGCTTAATGTGTGTGATGATGGGATTATAGACATGTTGATCTTAGACATAGAAGCATGATTAGGTCTCTTGAATTGAAGGAGGATGTGATATCAGTTAGTAATGTATATAATGGTATTAAGGACTTAGAGTGTTTGATTCTTCCTATTACAATCTTGATATGGTGTTAGCATCTTCATGTTCTCTTGTATTGGTTGAAGATGTGTCATTCTTTTGATTTGCATATTTAATTTCATTATCTACACATGCTTCTCCCATTTGAGAATATAAATGTACCCCTTCCCTATGGTGCATGGTTATAATATTTTGGATATGATTTACTTGATATAATGCATTAGATAAATATTTAGGACCGATAACTAGACTAATTAATAATAAATTCAAAATTTTCTGAAATGTGATCTTTGATGGGGTAAAGATGGAATGGGCATTCTAAATAAATTAAGTAGGCTTAGAATTCATTTTTGCCTAGATTTTTGTCCCATCCTAAGTCGAGTGGCGACTCCATTATTAATCAGGGATGGTGTTAAAGTACTATTGCGTGTAAAACTATTACAAGTGCATAAATCGCTTTAGGTAATATAATGAAAAGTAAATATCATTCCCACAAAGATTGATTTTCATAAGGACTAACAAGAATCCAGTTTTGCCTATTATCTAGCAACTGAATTATGAAAGAATAAGTAACTTAAAATTTTGAAAATTTTAAATTAAATTAATAAGCAAAATTTAAATGGAAGAAACTCTTATACAAAAGATCTCTAGGGAATTTGGGTTCACCACAATACTCTTCCACAATTATACCAAGAGTTTATCTCCATTGTGAATAAGTTATGCTTAAAGATAGATTTTTCCTAATTATTCAATTATCTCTCTCGAGCAAAATTAAGACTATCATTGAAATTGTGCATGCTCTCATGGTTGCAAAATTTAATAACAATGCATTAAGTTTCTTGAATAATCCATAAACATCTTTAGACATTGAGCCTACTCTTCTGGTCTCAATATCTTATTCTAACATGTTAGAACTACCCTTAAACTTTCACTTTCGCTCCTTCATGTGGCCATTCATACACATAAGCAAATTAAGATCTAACATATTAAATCAAGAAAATCAACACAATTGAAGAAAAATCCCTTAATATAATCAAGGAAAAATATTGGGCTTACACACTAATCCCTAAAATTAAAGAATTAGTTCATTCTAAAAGAACAAAAGATGAAAAAACCCATTAAATTCAAAAGAAGAATACTCAGAAGAAGAATAATCTTGTTCTATACAATGGACCCTAAGAAAAGCTCTCCAAAATCTTTCAAAATTCTCTCATAAATTTGGAATAGATCCTAGATTCATTTGTCTCTCCTCAATTCTACCTCTTTTTCACTCTAGAATGAATGTCCTAATAGGTCTCATTGATATTTAAAAAAAAGCCCTACTTTGCATTTCAGAAATCTATCTATGTCGATTTGCATGGGTAGATGCATCAGCGATGCAACTACCCTTGGAATTATCTGCCAAACCAAATATGCTCCTTATGACTAGTCATCTCTACTTCCCTATATGGTCTAAAGCAAGGGCCATGCAATAGACCATGCAACACTTTTGGAATTTCTATTGAGCATCTTTTTTGAGAAATTCTTGTGCAAACTTAAAAAGGCAAAAAAAAAATTAATTTATTTCAAAATAAAAACAATATAATAACTAGTAAAAAATTCTAAATTCTAACCTAAAAATATGTACTAAAAGAATTCCTATCAAACTCCTCCAAACTTATAGTTTTTCTTATCCTCAATTAAGGAAAGAAAACAAATAGCAAATCTCTCAACTTAAAAATTACAATCCATTATAGCTAGAAAATTACATAACAAACCAAACAATTAAAACTGACAAGGTAATTTAGAGCATTCAATTCCATTTTCAAAACCTTACTAGCAATTTCATGTATAAATCAACCAAGAAAGTTATAAAAACCACAATACACCTTTTTTCTTTTCAATGTTATTTAAAATCAAGCATAACACTAGCTAGTATTATCAAAATTCTTCCTAAAATGATTCAATACATAATTCCATAAGCAAGAACATCCAACCAATCCCCACTAATATAATTGCACAATTAACCAATGATCAAAAGGTCTTTATTAGCTTGTAATGTGGCTAGGGCTAATTGTTTGTCAAGGAAAAGGATAAAAAGTACTAGTAAGAGAATCCCAAGAATGACAATAATCAAGTAACACTAAAAATTTTCATATATTCTCAAAAATTTTCCACTTATCAAACCCTTCTTTCTTATATTCTTAAGCAACAATCACTCATTTTATCATCATTCCATGCAAAGCCTAAGAGTGAATTGTTATCATAATGCTCTTGTATACAATTGTGAGCTCTAATAATGTAGAAATTAAAACTCAAAAGAACTTCACAATTTTCACTTCTCTTCTTTTCTTTTTGAAGAAACAAAATCTAAACCAATTAACCAATAACTTATAAAGATGTATTTCCACATTACCTTTTATATATCAGACACTTGTAACCTATGGTCAAGTATACATATAAGAAAAAACTCTAACTTTCTCATCACAAACATAATGGATTACGTGAAATGAAATTCAATCCTAGAATTCTCTTGAAGGGTAGGCCATAATGTGGGTTATATGATAAAGTTAAAGGTACCAAGAAAAAGGCTTATATGCACTTTTAGAGTATATTTCAAAGCTCAAAAAGGGTTCAAGGGATACAAATGTTTTATGTATTAATGGGGCTAAATAGGCTAACACAATGAATGCCTAAATCATTTCCTTGATCAAATATGAGTTAATATTTCACCTCAAAAGATCACATTCCTTGTTATAGAATTAGTTGAAAAGTTTTTAACAAATAAACATGCAAATGCTTGAATATAAACAAGCAATCATTTCCTAGGTGTAATGATTCAAGCAACTTTCTTAATCAAATTTATCCAAGCCAATTGCTTACATTTTTTGCTATTAAATTTCCTTATATGTCTAAATTTCCAAATAAGAAAGTCACGACCAATTTATCATGAGAATTTAAATAAATTCAACTTTTCACAATAAATGCATAAATTAATACTCTAATTTCAATTCTTCTTCACTATTGAACAAACAATTACTCCAACAAAGTTGAATCACAATGACAAAAGAATGAATGAAATATAATTAAAGAATGCACTAATAAAAGAATTTTATTAATTCTAAAAAGAATTTCAATTCTTTGCTCCTTCTCTAAACTTAAAAACAACATTGTCCTCAATATTGGAAAAGGAAGAAAAATAAAAACCAAAAAAGGTGCACTCCCCTGGCGGATATAACCATTGATTCATGGGTTGGTCAGTTTTATGCATGATGATTCTATCTCTCCCATTCCATTATTGTGTTTGAGTTTGCCATTCATCAAATAAGCAATTTACATTAGCATGGTGAAGAAATAAACAATAGAAAATAAAACATCAATGAACCTGGATTTGACATTTTTGAACAATGGTGCATGAGCCTTGGCATGGGCCATGTTTTAGCCCATGCACTTGGAAATTTCATTATAGTAGCATTTTTATTATTTTTATCTATCCTAAAACAACAAAAATACAAAAAAAAATCATGTCCTATAGATACAATGTATTCACCAATTTTTTCACAGTTGTGAGGAAAATTATTTCCAATTTCACACTTTTGAATTATGTTCCTAAAGATTTTCAACTATTTTTGTTGAACATTATTGAACTATAAAAATGCACAATTACAATCCTAAATAAGGCTTAGCCAAACCATCACACATTGCACTTGATTCATACTAACTTCTGTCAAACAACTATTTCACAATCGCATTTCCGAAGTCCATTCCAAATCATTAGAGATTTGACCTAAATTGGCCTAATTTTTCTCAAAATTCTATTTATTTATCTCATAAACCACAAACAAACTTTAAGCAAAATCTAATAGGTAACCTCATATCATTTCAAGTAAGACAAGCATAATTTAAGTTATCCATGACATATACTTGTTACAAATTTACTAGAATAACAAAATTCTTGTTTGTGTCATAATTCCAAATCACAACTGTGAAATTCCTCACACATATGTCAAATTCACATCCTCTCCTTCTTCAAACGAACACTAAAATTGCACACAATAATTTAAATTTCCAAATTGATCACACCTCCATTATGCACAATCACACTCAATCTAGTAATTTTAATATTTCCCAAACACATAATTTAACTAAAATTGAGTTAGCCACCTTATGCTCAGAAAAAATTTAAGCCATAAAATCCATAACATAAAATTCAATTATTTGGAATAAAATTATCGCTTTTTTCCCTGTAAAGTTGAAACCAAAATAATGCCAAAATCAATATTCTAAAACTACTTAAACTTGTAGCACATTAGAATTGCTCTACAAAACCCACAAACAAACAATAAAAAGAAACATAATATCCATAACAAAAGAAAATAAAACCAATTGTTCGAAATGAAATTCATAGTAATTAAAAACACTAAATCCCTTCACTGTCCAGGTGGTTGCAGTGTGAATCCATTAAAGCATATAAGGCTTTAATTTGTTCTGACATTGTTCAAAATCTCATATCTAACTCTGCTATATGTGCCATGAGTTGTGTGTAGATGGCCCAAGGCTATTATTCTTCCTTATCTTGCTCGAAATATATTTCTCCATGAATTAGCAAGTACTTTTCTCCTTTTTCTTTTTTTTTTTTTTTTTTTGCATATCTAGGCTTGTAATAAATAGTAGCAATTAAGATACTCAATTTTCATCGTTAGCATTATTTTGTACTCCTTATACCTAAAACTTTGATATGTTGTTGCAATGGCAATAGCCATGAACCTAGCCATTATCTTACCTTTGAAGCCTGTAGCTACCGCCATCAAGTGTTGGAATATCCAAACACCATAATTTGGTGTTCTTTTCTTCATCACAAACCATAAAAAATCATTTTTGGATATCAAACCTATGTTATTGGCCCTTACAAATAATGTATAGGTGAGGAGTCAATAAATGAATCAGAATGCAAGACTTTATATCTCATATGACTTAGAGCACTCTACTGCGAATGTCAACTCCTTGGTTATGATTTACTCCCAAAACTCTTACTCTTTGAAATTTTGGACATGAGGTTCTAAGTCCTTTAGGAAAGCCAAAAATAATGTTGAAGAAATTGAACAACACCTTTGATTCTCTCTAAATAACTGGCAAGTATACCGTTTTGGTTGGTTTTTCATTCCAAGGTGTTTGGGGGCTAAAGCACTTAGAAATTCTAGAGTAATGCTAACATATGTTAAAAGTCTCATCTTAGTAAACCAGAGCAACCCAACCCCTTCAAGCATATGGTCAACATCTTATTTTCAGCTAAAGGGTGCCTAAGGTCTCTCAACAGTAATATTTATTATCCTTAAAACCATACATGTGCAAATTTTTATACCTTGCTACCTACATCATCAAGGAATTCAAGATCCAACGTTAATGGTTCCTTCAGTGGTGGTGGTGATGGAATATCAAAGTTCAAGGAGGGTGGGTTTTCTTAGTATTAGGTTAAGGGATAACCCTTCTCATATGCTCTTTTCTTTATTGTTTGCTTAAATCTCATTGTGGGAGATGATTATTGAAAGAATGATTTCCTTATGGAGAGAGAGATAAAGGCAGATTATGGATATGGTAAAACAAGGGAAATGGGGTGGCAATTAGGGTTTTGAATAAGAAAGGTAATATAGAGAGAGAATGTGGTTTGGGAAAATGGGAGGAGTTAGTGGTGAATGAATGGGTAACGATTGGAAGAGGGAAGAGTGTGGGTGATGGTTAGGGCTTATGCCGATTGAGGTTAATGGGAGGAGTTAGTAGTGAATGAATAGGTAATGATTGGAAAAGGGAAGAGTGAGGGTGATGGTTAGGGCTCATGTTGGTTGGGGTTAATGGAAGGTAAGGGAAGGTTCATTTAGTGTTTAGCAGAGGAAAAGGGTAAATTTTTAAATTTTGAAACTCTCCTCTCGGCCCAAGACTAAGCTAACCTTTTATGTTAAAACTCTAAAGACCCAATTCCATTAAAATAGCTTCCTCTCAACAACTGTTGGCCCTATTAATCAATTTAATCCCTATTTAACTCATCCAGACCCAATTCACTAACCTTTTAGCCCAGTATTTTCCAGTTATTCCTTTATCTCTTCTTTTTAGCTCTTTACTTATAACATCTTACTTGGCCCTCAGCATGGCCCCTGCAACCTATCTGTAATTCTTTATTTTATTGCCTACAATTAATATAATTAAACTAAAATTAAATTCAACTTAATCAAAAATGAATTATAAAATAGAAGTGTACCAAAATTAAATTCATTAAAATTAATTGAATTTCTTACTTTAAAATTAAAATTCTACTATACCTAGCAATGGATTTAGCAAATTATGTAGTAATTAAAGTAAATAATTGAAATAAAAGATGAAATGATGAAAATTTATTGGTTTGCCTCACAACAAGTGTTTGTTTATAGTCATTAGCTTAACTTTCCCTAAAATTCACTAAGCTAGAGCATTTAAGAGAAAGTTTCTCCTATTTGCAATGTCTCTCAATAGAAATAAGGTTTAACCTACTGCCTATTCCCTCTAAACATATTTCCATATGTTCATTTCTAATTATATAACTCCATGTGAAAATACTTGCACTATTGTAAATGGGCCATACCAATGTGATTTTAACTTCCTAAGGAATAGTCTATGACTAGAATTAAACATTAACACTTGTTATCCCACTTCAAATGAACATTCATGGATATGCTTGTTGTGCCAAAGCTTAGCCCTCTCCTTGTAAATTTTAGCACTCCCATAAACATTCATTCAAATTTCATCCAACTCATTCAATTGAAGTTGAAATTTCTCTCTATCTTTCTTGAGATTAAAATTCAGTAATTTGATAGCCTAGTAGACCTTATGATCTAATTCTATATGAAGGTGGAAAGCCTTCCCAAAGACTAGGTGGTAAGGAGACATGCTAAGGGGTTTTTTGAAAGTTGTTTTATACGCCCATAATGCATTGTCAAGCTTTAATGACCAGTGCTTTCTTGAATTTAAAATCATCTTTTATAAAATTTGTTTCAACTCCCTATTTGAAATTTCTACTTGTTTGTTTATTTATAGATGATATGGAGTCGCAATCTTGTAAATGACTTCATATTTCTTGAGTTAGGATTCAAACTACCTATTATAGAAATGAGTTCCACCATCACTTATAATAGCTCAAGAAACTTCAAAGCTTGAGAAGTTGAATTTCTTGATGAACCTAGTCACCACCATAGCATTATTCGTAGGTGGAGCAAGTGTTTCAACCTACTTAGACACATAATCCACTACAACTAAAATATAATGTTATCCCTAAGATGGGGGAAAACGCCC
The DNA here is from genome assembly GCA_949677035.1 of Omphalea diandra. Lineage (NCBI taxonomy): Eukaryota > Viridiplantae > Streptophyta > Magnoliopsida > Malpighiales > Euphorbiaceae > Omphalea > Omphalea diandra. Next base: position 7,894 of record CATIWR010094527.1, on the reverse strand, counting down.
CATGAAATCAATGCCCCACACATCAAATAATTTAACCTTAAGAATATTTGTTAATGGTATTTCCTGGCATTTGGATATGTTTCTTGCCCTTTGGCAATGATCACATGCATGCACAAATTTCCAAGGATCTTCAAATATCATTGGCTAATAAAAACCATGTTGAAAGATTTTTGTAATTGTTTTGGTAGTTTTGAAATGTTCACCACTTTCAATAGAATGACAATAATTAAGAAAGCCATGAGCTTGTTCCTTAGGTACACACCTTTTAATGAGACCATTGACACAATGTTTGTAGAGAAATGGTTCCTCCCAAAAGTAATTTATGCAATCTACCAAGAACTTCTTTTATTGGAATGACATGTTAAGAGGTAGAATTCCACTCACGATACAGTTCACTATGCAGCGTACTAAGGTGTGCTAATGTTAAGCATAAAGAGATATTCATCTGCAAATTTCTCCTTGATTTGCATGTTGTCATCATCTTTTTCAAGCTAAATTTGAGATAAGTGATCGACAATTGCATTTTTAGTCCCCTTTTTATCATGGATTTTGAGATCAAACTCTTGTAATAATAGTACCCAGTGTATGAGATGGGGCCTGAGATCTTTCTTGCTTAATAGATACCTTATACCGCATAATATGTATACACTATAACCTTACAATCCACCAATATGACCAAAACTTATCAAATGCATACACTGTAGCTAGCAAATCTTTCTTTATAGTAGCATAATTCACTTGAGCTTCATTGAGTGTTTCGTTTATCCCTTTTCTAGTCCAATACACCTCCAATGGCAGTATCACTCATAACGTACATGAGCTTAAATGGTTGGCTCCAATCCAAAGCTGCTATGATGGGTGTAAATGTTAAGGCCTTTTTTAACCTGTAAAAAAATCCAAATATTCTTGGACAAAATTGAATATAACTTTCTTATTAAGCAAATTACAAAGAGGTTTTATAATCTTAGATAATCCTTAATAAAACAATGATAAAATCTTACGTGACCAAGAAAACTCTACACCCCCTTAATGAATGTAGGCAGAGGCATTTTTGCAATGATCTTTATCTTCACCCTATCCACCTCAATACCTCTAGTGAACACCTTGTGGCCAAGTACTACACCTTCTTGTACCATAAAATGGAACTTCTCCTAATTCAAAACTAGATTTCTCTCTTCACACTACTGCATAACCATCAAAAGATTAACTAAACATGCAATAAAAGAATCTCCAAATATTGAAAAATCATCCATAAAAATTTACATAGTATTCTTAACAAAATTATTAAAAATAGCCATCATACACCACTAAAATGTAGTTGTTGCATTGCATAAACCAAATGACATTATCCTAAGTGTAAATGTGTCATAAGGTTAAATGAAGGTTGTTTTTTCTTAGTCTTTTGAATCATTAAGAATTTGATTATACTTAGAAAGCAATAACAGGCACGACGTACAAGCCTTTCAAGCATTTGATCTATGGCTGGTAATGGAAAATGATCTTTGCGAGTGGCTTATTAAGCTCCCTATAATCTAAGTACACCATCCACCCAATAAGCATTCTAATAGGAATTAATTCATTTTACTTATTGTTAACTATAGTCATCCCACCTTTTTTTAGCATAACTTGCAAGGGACTTACTCATGAACTATCAAAGATTAGGTAAAAAAAATACCTATATCCAAAAGCATTAAAATTTTAGCTTGCACTAGTTCCTTCATATTAGGATTTAATCTTTTTTAGTGATCAATATATGGTTTGTGATCATCTTCCATGAGATTTCTATGCATGCAAAAGGAAGGACTAATGCCCTTTATATCACTAATAGTCTATCCTATGGCTCTATTCCTTTCTTTTAACTCTCTTAATAACTTTTCTTTTTATAATTTAGTTAATGAGCTAAAATAATCACAAGCAAAGTTTAGTTTTCACTAAAAACTGCATACTTAGATGAAAAGGAAAAGGTTTTAACTCTAAAATTATAACTTTTCAATGAAAGTAGGGGGAAAAGTCTTACCTTATCCTAATTCCTCAAACCTAAAATTTTTAGATAGAGGATTTGCTTCCAAGAAATGGGTTACACTTGCAATCTCATAATTTTCATGTGATGGTGATGCCCCTTAAAACAAGCAAGCTTCGAATGGATCTTCATGATGTTTTTTTTTTTTTAAATACCTCTTTTACCAAATTATTGATCACATCCATCTATAAAAGTCCTTAATGGGATGGAGTTATTTTATTGCCTTGAAGACATTAAACTCAATAAATTCTCTCATCACATTTAGATTGAGTTTGCTCTTTTTCACATCGATTATGGTCCCTGTAGTTGCTAAAAAGGGTCATCCAAGAATCAATGACATGTATACTTACTCATCTATGTCTAACACAATAAAGTCTACTAGGATGTAGAATTCCCACTTGCATAAGAACATTTTCTACCATTCCAACTGTGTGTTTAATATAGTGATTTGCTTGTTGCAACATCACTGTGATTGGTTTGATCTCACCAAGGTTTAATTTCCTATAAATAGAAAAAGGAATTGTACTAATACTTGAACCCAAATCATATAGTACTCTAACAAATTTGTAATTAGAAATTTGGTAAGGTAGAGAAACTCCCTAGATCCTTAAGCTTTGGTGGAAGCATGTTTTGAATTATTACACTATAGTCCTCTGAAATGGTTGTTATCTCCATATTGCTCTAATTTCCTTTTATTAAATGAAAGATCCTTAAGGAATTTTGTATACTTAGGCATATATGTTAGTGCCTTAACAAAGGGAATAATATTGTAAAGTTATCGCCAATAACTTTTCATATTGCTTATCCAACTTGTGTTTTTGAAACTGTTAAGGAAAAGTGATAGGTGGAACATATGGTTTTACTAGTGTAGGCTTACTTCTTACTTCCTCTCGTGCATCTTTTACTTTATCATTCTCATCTAGACTAAAATTTGAGGTTGCCCCTTCATTTTCTTAGACTAAAATTTCAAGATTTTTAAGAATTTCTACCATCTTTGGGGTTGTTTTCTTATTTTTACCCTTGTCCTTACATTGGGGTTTAGGTATCACTATGCCACTGCTTAAGGTTAATGCATTGCATTATTCTCTTAGGTTATTTTAGTCTTACTTGGTAATGTACCTTGTGTTCCAGCACTAAAAGTGTTTGCTAATTACCTAATTTACATCTCTAAATTTTAGTTGTGTTGCTTCATTTGGTTTACCCTTAGCTCAAATTTATCTATCTTATTTAGCTTAGTTTCTACCTTTTCAAATTTCTTAATTAAGAACTTCTACATATCCCAATGTCATTTCTCCTTTTGTCGATTATGTTAGCCCATAGATATACTACTTTATTGCCTTTCAGCAAAACTAAAAGGATAAGAAGGTTTGGCTTGATTTGCTTGGTTGCTCCAAGAAAAGTTGGGTTGATTCCTTTATTCAGGGTTATAGGCATTGGACTAAGGATTATGGGGCTACCTACTAAAGTTAGAAATGTATTAGACATGTTTAGGAGAATTTTAAGCAAAATGACTCCATAACTGGCATTTGATACTCAAGTGTCCTTCATCATACCATTCATAACTCATCAGTGGTGTATTAATGGCATGCACAATTACTCTATTAAGTTTCTTTACAAAGGCGTCCACTTTAGCATTTAGCATAGTGTAAGCATCAATATCATGAATACCTGTAACAATTTGTTGATCCCTCTTTCACTTGCCCATTAGTAATTGTTCGAGGCCATCTTTTCCAACGATGCATAAGCTTCACTGGTTAATTTCCTTATGAGTGCCCCTCCTACTGCAACATCAATAGTAATGTGTACCAAATGGTTAAGCCCATTATAAAAGGTTTAGATTATCGACCAATCTAGTAAACTATAATGTGGACATTTTCTTTGCAACTCCTTCAACCTCTCTCATGCTCAATATAATGTCTAACTAAGCTCTTATTGAAAACTTGCAATTGCTAGCCTCGGTTGTGCAATCTTACGTTGGGTGAAATATTTTACCAAAAAGGTGTTAGAGAGATCCTCCCAAATAGTAAAAGAGTTAGGTGGCATAGAATTCACCCATCTTTTAGCTCTATCTCTTAAGGAGAATAAGAATAACCACACTCAGATTGCATCACTTATTGCCCCATTAATCTTAAAGGTAGCACATATTTCTAAGAATTTAGTGATATAAGCATTCATATCCTTCGTAGCTTTACTCCAAAATGTGTTTTGTTGTACCATCTAGATCATCACTGGTTTGATTTCAAAATTGTTATTAGCAATGGTTGGTTTCATAATGCTCAACTAACCTTCTTAGGTTTGTGGGATGGCAAATTCTTACAGAACTTTTGGTCTTCTTTCATTACCCATTATATCTATCAGCAAACTCCTTTTCTATTTTTGGATTCACCTTTGAATGTGGAATGTGCATTCAATTTTAAGATTAAATTCGAATAGTTCTAAACTTTCAAGCATCGCATACATCAAAAGCTTCACCTATCAAAAGAATAACACATAATTAAACTCAAAATTATAAAAAAAAATAGAATTTAAATACTAGATTAATAGAAATCTTAAGTGAAATTGATATTATGAAAAATCGACCCTTGAAAATGTTGCCAAAAACATGTTGCATATAAAACCCCTACAAGTGCACAAATCACTTCAAGTAATATAATGAAAAGTATAAATTATTACTTATTAAAGAATAAGTAACCTATAAATCTAAAAATTCTAAATTAAATTAATAAGCAAAATTTAAATGGAAGAAAACTCTTATACAAAAGATCCCTAAGGAATTTGGGTTTAGCACAATACTCTTTCACAATTATACCAAAACTTTATCCTCAATGTGAATAAGTTATGCTTGAAGATGGATTTTTCTTAATTACTCAATTATCTCTGTTGAGCAAAATTAAGCCTATTATCATTAAAATGGTGTCTACTCTCCTGATTGCAAAATTCAATAATAATGCATTAAGTTCTTGAATAACCCATAAATATCTCTAAAAGTTAAACCTACTTTCATGGTTTCAATCTCATAGTTCAACATGTTAGGACTAACTTTAGACTTCCACTTTCACTCTTTTATTTAGAATCTCAAGCCTTGCATATATGTGGTCATTCATACACATAAGCAAATTAAGATCAAACATATTAAATCAAGAAACTCAACATTTAAGAAAAACCCTTTCATGTAATTAGGAAAAATATTGGTCTTTCACCATAATCCCTATCATTAAAGAGTTAGTTCATTTTATAAGAAGAAAAAAAAAAGAAAAAAATAAAGAAACCATTGAATTCATAAGAAGAATAATCTTATTCTTCACAATGAATGTTAAGAAAAGCTCTTCAAAATCTCCTAAACTTCTCTCATAAATTTGGAATAGATCCTAGATCCATTTTTCTCTCCTCAATTATGCTTCTTTTTCACTCTAGAATGAATGTCCTAATAAGTCTCTTTGTTGTATAAAAGAAAGCCCTCCTTTGCATTTCATAAATCTATCTCTGCCAATTTGTATAGCCCATGGCTCAATGCATGGGGCCATGCAACTACCCATACACTTATCTGTTAAACCAAATGTACTCCTTATAACCAATCAACTCAATTTCCTTGTATGGTCCAACACATAGGCCATGCAATATCCCATGCAACATTGCTATAATCACAATTGAGCATCTTTTTGAGAAATTCTTGTTCAAACATAAAAGAGGCGAAAAAAGTAACTTATTTCAAAATAAAAACACTATAATAACTAATAAAAAATTCCTAATTCTAACCTAAAAATATGTGCTAAAAGAATTTCTATCAAGTACTATACCGCATTGGTCTCATGTTGACCAAAATATTGAAAAAGGGTTCATACCTTTAGAGAAGCCTTCTTAGGGATCCCCTGATGATTCTAAAAGTGTGCCACCACTTAGGTTTATACTAATGTAAGATCCACATCCTTTTAATCCCTCAATGATTGATAAAGGTTAGAGTTATAAGTAAGATTCCACTTGTTCAAGCGTAACCCCAAAATTGAGGAGCTCACACTAGGCAAATCCAAAATAAAGTCTATTAAAATATCAATCCAAGGCATGCTAGGAATAGTTAATGGCATGTATAATCCATGGGATTTTGATTTAAACTTAGCTTATTCACATACAACACATCTTTTATAAATCTTTTACACAACCAATCAAAGTATTCATGCAAAACATTTATACTCTTTGCATACTAAAGTGTCTCATCAATCCCCCTCATGTGTTTCCCTCACAAGCAATTCATGCAAAGAACAATTAGGCACACATAATCTATTATCTTTGAACAAAAATCCATTATGCCTAAAATACTTTTCATATGCAACCTTTTCACATACATGAAAGAATGTCTTAAAGTCATGGTGTTTTTCATATAATTTCTCGATATATTCATATCCTGACAACTTAGCATCAATAGTATAAAGAAGCATATACCTCCTTGATAAAGCATCAACAATAATTTTTTCGTTACCTTATTTATACCTTATGGCATAAGGAAAAGATTGTATGAACTCACTTCACTTAACATGTCGCTTATTAAGCTTTTGTTATCTTTGAGGTACTTTAAGCTTTTATGGTCTGTATGGACCATGAATTTTTTGGTCCATAGGTAATGTTGCCATGTTTGTAGTGTTATCACTAGCACATACATTTGCTTGTCATAGGTTGGGTACTTTAAAAAAGCTCCATTAAGTTTTTCATTAAAATATGCAATGAGCTTTCCTTCTTGCATAAACACGGCTCTAATTGTAACACCCACTTACATTTATTAAGCATGGCATTCATGTCCAAGTATTCAAATGTATATAGGTTAACATATCATTCATACACAACCAAAAAGGCATGTCAATTTCCTTATTCAATGCATGTATATGTTAAGTATGACCCATTTAATTTTGGTGACTATAAATTGATTCCTAACTAGGCATATGTACATGACCCAAGGAGAGAGAGTGGTAATTCAGCCAACAACCTATGCTCTATATATCTATATGCAAAACTTTATGCTCTAAAGTACTCAAACCATATGCTTCATTATCTAAAAAATTGTGATTTAGTGAGTCACGACTCAATAAATAAAAATAATAATAAGATTCTAATGCCATAATCAATAACCAATTATTATTACAATGCATCATGAGTACAAGGATTAGCTTATGCAAATGAAAATGCAATAGGTTATTTGATTTTGTTGTGACCTTGTAAGGCAAACACTGCTCTTGGTAATTTATGTGATTTAAGTGACATTTTATTTTACTAGCCAACATATAACATGTGATTCATTTTATCAATAACATGTGCCATAATAAGACATATTTGTCCTTTTCCAAGTGATTTGTAAGTATTTGACAAGTCAGTCACAACTTCCTTTTAGTTCCATATGCAAGTGTTCATTCACAATGGTATACCAAGTAATCAATAAGATCATATAATTCTCACTTGACTTGTGTTCACATGTAAAATGTCAGAATTCAATCACATATACATATAATAGAACACAACCATGTCATAAAATCATAAACATACACATTTGAATCCAATTATGGCTTTTACTCACCTTTGATGTAACCAACCTTTTATGGTACATTTGAACCTTCTTTTAGGCTTCCTTAAAGTGTTGGTATCCTAACATTTGATACATATATCATTATAGAATGTCAAAATAAGTTCACAAGCATGGAATGTGACTATGGTCATATTTTATGCAAGTGGGTCATGTATTTAAGCTTATTATTCTTGTATGGCAGCTTGACCTTATTGTACTCCCATATATATATATATATATATATATATATATATATATATATATATATATATATATATATATATATATATATATATATATAAAAAAGAATTTATTTTTTTTTTATA
>CATIWR010094515.1:0-29413 GCA_949677035.1 Omphalea diandra | reverse complement strand
TTATTTTTTTTTAGATCAACTATCTTTAGTGTATTAATTATATTTTATTTTTAAAATAATATAAATAAATTATATATATATATATATATATATATATATATATATATATATATATATATATATATATATATATATATATATATATATATTGATTTGTTGGGTTCTAGTTATTTAGTTAATACCTCAGCCTAGTGAAGATTTGAGAAAATTTTGAGTAATTAGCATTGAACAATATAATTTATATGTATGTATTTTTAGTTGTATATATATAAATATTTTAATTTATTTGAGAGAATTTGGATATATTGTTAATAACTATTTAATTGATGTAATTGGTTAGTTTAATAGGAATATATTATTAATTATATGATTATTGAAGGTTATTGTTGTTTAATAAAAAATAAATTAACGTGTTGATGTAATTATTAATCAAGTTAATTATTATTTTATGAACATTTATAATTGTTGAAGATTATGTAAAGAATTATGTTGATAAATTGAGAATTGTTAATTATTGAATTGTGTGTATTTGATCAGGTATATGAGAAGTTTGGAGACCCGACTTATTTGGAGTGATATTAAAATATATTATAGAAGTATTTTTATAGAAATTAAACTCATTTTATGGAAGGAGGGTTATGTCCAGTTTTTAGGGGAGATGATATTGTCGAAATTTTAATGGGAATTAAAATAGGAATTTATGAACAATAATAATATTAGAAGTTAGGTTAGAAATAATATTTTATATTGATTCTAATAAATTATATTTTTTTATTTAGACTCTTCTACTATCCAATCCACACCACCATGAGTGGAGGAGCTTCCACGATCTCTGACTTTTGCGAGTTAATATTATATATTTTTATGGTATACTAGTTAAATTATAATATGAACATTACATACATCACATGACTTTTCTAGCACATCATTATTGACGTTGCATTATGTATAAATGTGTGTAATGGTTTGTAATATTGATGCAATTGTGGATCGAGAGCATTATGTATGTGCGTAAAGATTTACAATATTAATGTGATTGTGGATTGAGAGCAGTAGCAGAATATACCACCTGATGGGTTACATCTAAGGGTGAGCAAAACTGAACCAAAATCGAAAATAGAACTGATCCAATTGAATTTGGTTTGGTTTTAAAATAAATTCAGTTCAATTTTAGAAAATAGAGAAATTAGGTTTTCAATTTCGATTTGGTTTGAAATTGAAAAAACCGAATAAACTGATTTGTGAGTTTTTTAATTGGCTTTTAATTTGAGCTCAAAAGAATGAAAATAAGTTGTTCAAATGCTAACATTAAAAGTTTATATAAGATAAAAAAAAAAATTCAGACTAATTTATCACAATTAAAGCCTATTAAAGCCTAAAATTGAAAACCAAATCGAACCAAACTGATTTTATTCAACTTTAGTTTACTTTGATTTTTCTTTAATTTTGGTCGATTCGGTTTTAATTTACACTAAATTCGGTCTATTCGATTTTTAGAATTTCAGTTCGGTTTGAACTAAACCAATCGGATGCTCAGCCTTAGTTATATTAATACCGAGTGCGCACCAATATGATTTGATATAAATAATTGTGATTGAATAGTGCTCTAGTTGGGTTTGCTTTTTTATGCGTAGGTATTAAAATATTATGATATGATAATGTTTTGATTGATTTTGCTCTTTGGGCTTAGTGTATTAAACTATTATGACATGATAGTACCTTAATTGAGCTTGCTCTCTGGGTTTAGCATATTACAATATTGTGATATAATAAGATTATGAACACTCTAGTTGAGCATGCTTTCGAGGTAATATTACATTGGAATAAAGCGAACTAACTAGTGACTTTAATTGAGTTTGCTCTTTGGGTGCTAGTCAATTTGGATTAAGAGAGTTTAATAGCTATTAGTATTAGAGTACAGTGTTCTGCCCTTGTTCTCTTCCCATATGCTTAAGTTGATGATGAAATGTATATATACATAAATGCATCATCCAATACTTGTATATTTGCTATATATGATTCTTGTTAATATATAATACATGTTCACCTAGTAGGTTATAAAAGTATATAATATTACTTCAGTTACAAGATTGACAGTCTTAATTAATTTTTCAGTTTGTAGCTAATCTGATTGATTATTTTGGCAGTTCCGCAATCCTTCATCTATGTAGGCATAACCTGTAATACTTATTCTTAATTTATTCAAATTCTAGAACTCCGAAATTTGGAGTAATTAGACTTGTATATTGATAAGTATTGTGGATTTCGATACTATCTATTTTTGCCATGGTAATATGGATTGTAGGGATTGAGTCCATTTCTCCCAATATTTAATTATTGGTGTGTACTATAAACTTTGTTTTATATATATATATATATATATAATCATAGTGGGTGTTACTTATTATCCTTATAGATCTAAAAAATTATTAATTAAAGATTAGTTGAGAATAATTTATTATAGGCTTGCTGCTGGTTTTAAAGACCTTAAGTTGACCCATTTCTTAGCACTAGTCACAATCTAAGTGGGGCTGTGACATCACCACTAAGAGCATCTAACAATTCTTTAGGGTCAATGTGAATCTTTTTAAGGGCAATTTTACTTCATCTCCACGCTGTCTTGTGCATAATCTAAGAGAGGAATCCGTTGAGCATGTGATTTTCTTCTGTGACAATGCTCGAGTTTCAAGGTTTGGCTGTGAGCTTAGCTATTGCCATGGTAATGTTAGCTTTGTCTCTTTCAAGATCCAGTTGGAACATCTGACGTTTTCTCTCTTTAAAAAAGATGACTCCATGATTCGTCTTACTGCTTTCATATGTTGGCATATTGGAAAGCGCATGATGGCTTTGTCTTTAATCAAGTGGTTCTAAATCTAGTGACTACAATTTCTAAAGCTCATGGTGCATGGTTTGAAATCTCTTTGTTAAGGCTTTCTATAGTAGAAAATATCAGGCTGGTAGCGAAGAAAAGTCGCGTCAGTTGACTCTTAGGTTAATCCTCTTATGGGTACCATTAAACTTAATTGTGATGCTTCCTTCATGGATGAAAATGTTAATTTAGGAGGAGCTTGGGTTTGTAGGGATCATTTGGGCACCTTCATATATGGCAGACTTTTATTCTTTTCTTGTAAATCCCCTTTGCAAAAGCTCTCATTGTTACAGACGTTGTTGTCCAAGCAATTACGATAGTCAATGCTATTGTGATGGTGAAAACTAATTCTCTAATTATAAAGCAACTCCCATCAAGTTTCGATGATCATCCTCCTTAAGAGATTGAAGCTATTATTATCACAATCCAAGAATTATTGTTTATTTCTCCTTTATTACTATTTCTCAAGTTGGCAAGAATGGCAATCTTGCCGCGGATTAGTTTGCGAGAAATGATCAGAACATTTTCCTTTGGATTGGTTTAAGTCTATTCAAGCACCTTTGCGTCATATTTTGTGTTTTAATGTAGGCTTATTGACCTTTTTTCCCAGTAATTAATTTCACTATTAAAAAAATAAAAAATTGTCTTTCCAATTAAATCATTGAGACAAAATAGACATTTTAGGGCTTTTTACTGGAATCATAAAAATTAAAGTAATTATAATTTTGAATAGAGGATCTTTTACAACTAAAATATTTTAGATTTTTTTTTTGTTACATGAATATATTATTTCCATACTCTAATATAGATATTGAATTTATTATATAAATAAAAAAATAAGAAATATCAAAAACGATACACCAAATAAATATTTCAAAAATGAAATGGCATTTTTTATGGTTGAAACTTTTTTATAAATTTAAATGGTTGATTTTTATTTTAAATATTTTTTGTTGTTATAATTTATATTTATAAGTAAATTGCAATAATTGGAAAAGAACAAAAAAGTTTCATTTTCTATGTGCTTAAGATCAGGAACATTTTAAAGATACGATTAGCTTTAATATGAGAAGAAAGCATCATAATTCAGTAATGTGCTGAGTATGAACTCTTTATTTAATACATTATTTATTATTTATTTATAATTTTAACATTTTGATACATAAATAATAAAAATACCGAATATATAATATTTATCATATTTTATAATATCTAATAAATGCTTAATATTATTATTTATATTTAATTTATTATGCATTTAGACTTCATTTGTTTCGTGAAAAATATTTTCTTCGAAAATATTTTTTTACATTTTTTGATATTTGGTGCATTAAAAAAAATGATCAATACAAAAAATTTTATTGGTCAATAAAAAATAAGCCATTTTTATGAAAAATGACATTCTCTTTTCAAAAGAAAAAGTCATTTTCCAAATTTGATTAACTCATTTAATATAAGTAAATTATATAATATATATATTAATTTATACACTTATTATTATTCGTCTTCCTTGACTATTGACGCATATCTTCAATCATTGTAAATAGTATTTATCAGTGATTGATGAGATTGATAAAAATTTTCATATTTAATGTATTTTCTTCTTATTGAATAATAAATAGTATAAATATAAGGTATTTTTTGTCTAAATTTTATCATAATCTTATGAATAACAAAGAAAATTAATATTTTAATATATTTCTTAAAAAAAATTTTCTCAAAATTTTTTTTTTAAAAAAATTTCAAAAATAAATTATTTTTCATGAAATAAATAGTCTTAATTTCTTAAATGAAGAAATTTTTTATATTTCTATTTCATATTATTTTTTATATATTATAAATATGGAAATCTTATAAATATTTCATTCAAATTTGTAGTTTAAATTTTTAATAAAAAATATTTCTATATGAAAAATATATGTTATAATAGAATAGAATTAAAAATTTTAGAGTTGTACTGAAAATTTTTTACTATTATAATAAAATTATATTGATTAATTTATATTATAAAAAATTTTATAATTTAATGATGAGAAATATTTTAAAATTAATAAAATGTAAAGATTCATTTGAAAGTTTTTATATAAATTAAAATTAAAAGATTGAACAAATATCAGTGCAATGCACGTGGTTTAACGCCTTAATTGTCGTAAATAATAAATTTAATTTTCTAACTCCCTACCTTATTATTAAGTATTTTATAATACTTCTTTCCATTACAATGTGAGTGACGTTTTTTAAAATAAAAGAAAATTTAATTATTTATTACTTTTATGTATTTAATATAATATTAATTTTTTATTTTATTCTTATTATTTTTATTTGTATTAATTAGTTTTATAATATTCTATAAGTCATTTCAATAATTTCAAATTGTTATTTCGTATTTCAAAAGAAAAGCTCCATAGTTAATAAATTTTAAAATATCTATAAAAGAATAATTTAGATTCTAACTATTTACACTCGTTTTAAAACTTATTGCACTCTATTAAGAGAGTGTAAATAACAAGAACCGTCAATATAATATATTTATACTATAAAAAATTCTAAGCGAAGTGCAAATAGCTGAATCTGATAATTTAGACCCATTTATTTATTTTTTTATAATTAAATATATTAAATACTTTTTTAATCCATATGAAATATCTAAAAATGTCACTTATATTATTATGAAGGGAGTACTTATGAGATGTTCTATCATACTTGATTTAACAATGAGACATGAAAAAAAAAAAAAAAGATAAATATGTTCTATGCATATAAAGAGAAAAAAAAAATTGAAAGATTTAATAAAAATTTTCCCAAATGATAAAGCTATTTTTTATTTCTGTATCTCATTATTAATGTATTCATAACACTTTCTTCAAAAGTGACACACGGTCTTATCATTAATAGTTTAATAAAATTTTCAAAATTTCTAAAAAAATTAAAAAAATAAAATTTAATTGATAAGTAAATTAGAGATGAAAAATAAAAGAATGGCAATGGAAGGCCAAAAACTTGAATAGATCTCAATGCTAAAGGAAGTCATTCCCATCTCTGGCATGTCACATCAGAAGTGAGTAAAATCCAACATAAATTCAAAATTTGAATTGAATTGAATCAATTAATTTAATTTTAAAATTAAAATAATTGCAATTTGATTTGTTTTTAAGTAAAAGAAATTCAATTAAATTAAATCAAAATTATAATATTCATTATTAAAATATATTATAAAACATTAAAGAGTATTTATATTATTTAATTAATTTATAGCAAAAATAAATTATTTTAATTAGTATTTATATAAAATATGAGTATATTCTTAAAATCAATATTTTAAAAACATAACAATAATTGAAGTTTAATCGAAAAATTTTAAAATAAAAATTAAAAAAACTAAACTGAACTGAATAATTTATTTGATTTAAAATTTTAAATTCAATTCAATTTTTTAAAAATTTCCGATCTAACCGTTTGCACAAGCCTACGAAACTTTTGCACATCTCTCTCCTAAAGTGCATATCTAAGGCGATTTCCATCATTCACCAATGTTTCTAAAACTAGAGGTCAATGAATTGATTGGTTAATTAGTTTGTAGTTTAGTCGGTCAGATTGATTTAACAAATTTGATTCAATTAATTTAATAATAAATAAAATTTAAAAATACTATAAAAATATCTTTAAAACTTGTAAAAAAAAATACTACAAATATATAAATATAATTATAATAATTAAAAATAAAAAATAAAAAGCTAAAACCGATTTGACTCAAACCAAACTAAATACTAATTCAATTTCCGGTTTTATCGGTTTGATTGATCAAACCAATCCAATTTTCAAAACATTGATCATCACCTAGGTAATAAATATGAACGTGGGGAAAATGGTAAGATATAACTGTTTCTATATTTCAATTGCTTGGCAGATATACCTTATCTAAGTAGAACAATAATAAAAGCCTTGAACATCATTGAGGAGTGCATGTTGCATGTTCATACATCTTCAAAAGAAACCAAATAGCAGCTCAGATCTGTTTTCTCCTTAAACCAACTCTACACTGAATGCTAAAACTCATTTCCCATTATTGAATATGATATAACATATACATTTGTGGCACCATGATACTGATATTCAAGCAATTACCTGGCCTAGGAAAATGCGGTTTACAGAAATAGAAAAAAAAGAATTAAGTGATCAAGACTGAAGGAAACAATAGCATTATGCCACTCTGACTCCACTCGGGCGTTTTCCTTCCATGGCATCCTTCTTATTGCGGCAATCAGCACAAAGGAAAGGCCCTTGCCAGGGCTTTGTGCTGGTAGAGAAGATTGAACCAGCATGAACAGAGATGCCCTCGCTTGGAGCAAGGTCAACTTGACATACAACACATGTGAAAAGACCAGATGTTGAATGCGTTGTGGAGTCATCATTTCCCAGTCTGCCATAAAAAGGAAGAAGAATAAATAAAGATGTATGGGCACTCACAAATATAAGAGAAGAAAGTTCAGAAAGATCGCAAGTACATGTGAAATATTAGACACCCCAACATGTTAATTACATCAAACTAAGAGTTACAGAGCATCAAGAATGGTGATTTTCCACACTTCAGAATAGGACATGTTGATATGATGATCAACTATATCAGGCAATGAACTCAAAGTGCAACCTTTAACATTTGAGTAATCTGAAAGATTTGCAGGAACAAATTTCATAAGGTTTTCTACATCGCCCTAATACCCAAATGATTTTTGTCTAAAAAACTATCCTGGAGCCCTTGAACTTATTGCATTTTGTCTATTGAGCCCCCCATTATTTTTGAGTTCTTTTAAGCCCCCTCAGACTTTTTCCCCTACATATTTTCTTATTTTCCTATACATTTTATTTTTCATGAAGTTTACTTCTGCTGCCTAACAAGTCCCCCACAGGCAGGAAATAAAAAGTCCAGGGGAGAAACAGAACAGAATAAGAGAATGCCAGGCTCAAGAGACAAAACCTGAAAAATTCAAGAGCTTAAAAATGGGTTTTTCTTTTTTATATGCCATTGCAACATAAAATTCCGGCTTACAGGCTTTCTAATTTGCTATATTAATTTCAATGAAATGTTATTAATGGCCAAAGAATCAAATTCAACTAAAGACACTGTTCAGAAATTTGCTTTCCCCTTCTTGGTTCAAAGACTCAAAAATAAAACTTCAAACCCCTATCCTATGCCATCATGTCATAGCCTGAGTCCATAATGCTTACTGCAAAAATCACTTGCAGCAAGCATTAGCAATGACCGGTCTAGCTTATTAAATCTAAACACATGAAAGTAGATAGCCAGTTAATGAGAACAAAGGTTTTGCCTTGTACTTCTTATCCAATAACTACTTGTTAAACAATATCTAGTTCCATGTCAATATTAATGAGTGGGACATCGACATAAAAGCTTTCATTAATAGGCCAGTGCTCATTGTAGCAGTTGAGACTGGTTCATCTATCTTTCTTGTAAAAAGTCAAAAAACAAGTAAGCAACTGAGTTAGGATGGCTACTCATCACAATCCAGAACCAACCAGTGGGCCAAACTTCAACCCATAGAAAATGCAACAGTACAAGGCAACTCATGCAAATTTTGGTTTGGTTTATGTACTGTCATTTGTTGAGGCAGTTCTTCGACGATTTTATATGATTTTTTTTTTCAAAGGGCAGTCCTACAAGGAATACACACATACACATTTAAAAAGGGACATGCTTATCAGAGGGCAATTTTTCATTTCATATCATGGAGTGCAAAAGGCTTTAAAAGGAATTTCCAATAGAGTCTCAAAACTAAAAAATTACAGATTAGAATTTGCAAAATTGGTATTTTCAAAACTGGAGCTGTGAGATTATCATATTTATAGGAAATATTAACCATCAAATAAGTATCCCATGCATTTTGGTATTAATGTATACCAGGAGT
Source organism: Omphalea diandra (assembly GCA_949677035.1). Taxonomy (NCBI): domain Eukaryota; kingdom Viridiplantae; phylum Streptophyta; class Magnoliopsida; order Malpighiales; family Euphorbiaceae; genus Omphalea; species Omphalea diandra. The sequence continues at coordinate 20,620 of CATIWR010094515.1, read as the reverse complement.
AATTCTCATATTTTGAAAGTACAAGCAATCCAATAAGTTAAGAAGTGAGATAATGGAAAATACCTACAATGAAGTAATCTATGATTATGACTCATGATGCAACAATGGCAGCACTCACCTTTCAGCAAGCATTGCTGAGCCTTCTTCAAACAGTTCTTCAACGATAGCTACAGCAGAAAGCTTTTTTGATAGCTTATTGGCTGAATCATGTGATTTCTTCCTGAATAATAAGGATGTCAGCTTGTTCTGCTTCTTTGGAGGAGTTGAGAGCTGTATTGAATTATCAGGGGGAATTATGTCAACAACTATGCAGGTTGTATCATCCTTTAGTCCCCTTGTCATTAATGCTTCCTGGAACAAGCAAAAGTATAATTTTTAAGTATCCATAAGAACACAAGAATGCTACTAACCAAATTATTTTCATGGAATAACATGCTCATATATTAGCACACAGGTTATTTTAATTTGAAACCGAGTGCTGGAGCTTGAAAGGGTTTGCTAATTCAAATAACACTAGTGCAGAGAAACAGCACTGCAAAGATTTTAATCACCTTAACAACTTGTCTAGCAGCAAGTTCGGCTGGCAACCCCCGGCAAGATTTTGCTGCCATTTCTGAAGAAAGGGCATCCCAGATGCCATCAGAAGCAATTATAAGCCTACCACCTGCATTTGATAGCTTTATACAAAGTGCAGAAATTTAGGGTTCAATCTTGAGACATAGCGATATCCAGCTTAATGCATGGACATCAAACTCATGGAAAAATAACAGACAAAATATAGTCTGCAACTAATGAATCCACAATGCAAGTAGAACAAAAGGGCTGCTTACTTTCACTTGCTTGACATATGGAATTGGAACTATAAACTCGCCAACATCCATGTCTCCAATTGACCTAGAAAGACATAAACCTCCTGGCCAACAACGAAGTGGACCAACCTGTAAAGGTTAAGCACAAAATGAAGTAAAATTGATATGGAATATTTCCCTCTTCTAATGCCAATCAGTAAGCCTTGAATGTTATAAAAAATATGCATGGCATCTAAAGAGCCTCACCTCAGAACCACCAACGATGCTAAGCCTTCCAACTTCTCCACCACTTGCAGTCACACGTTCCCTCCTGCAGGTAAAACACAAGAAGATAAATTTCTGTTCAATATTGTGTATCAAATAACAAGGTACTTGGAATAGACACATACTCTTCCACATTCTCTTCAAGTCTATGATCTACAGTTAGGGTTGAAACAGCACCACCCTGAGCATCTAAAATACAACGCGAGTCTCCAACAGATGCAACAGTAACTGTCCATCCATCAACTACTACAAATGTTGCTGTAGTACCTGATGTTTCTCCTGAAGATGATTGCATATAAAAGAAAGCATTAGTTTCATTTAAACATACATCTATAAGGTGTTAACAAGAAAATTACAACAAATCAAACAGTGAAAATTCAGGCCAAATTCCATGCCTCTGCTCTGAAACTCCTTGTCAGTCTTCACAAACCCAGCAACTAAAGCTCGAGGTAATGCTTGAAGCCATTCTTCCCTCCCAAGACCACGGGGAAGAGCACCTAAAACATGATTCAACAAATTTTCCCGGGTAAAAATTGCTGCAGCATTTCCATTATGCCCATCAAAGATCTGACAATTAGAACAGAAAAAGAGTTATCTTATAGAATAAGAAAGATACACCTGAAGAAAATGCAACAAAGGATACAAGACAACAATTTATTCAAACACTATTCAACTATTTTCAAAATTACAGATATTTCTTCCTTTTTTCCCCCTAGGATTTGAATAATCAAAACCAATATGATTTAGAATATTACATATATCTACCACATCAAGGAGCCGAGTCAGTTTTATGCCACCAATTTAATAAATTATTAATCAATAGCAACCCAACTCTAAACTTCTAACAGAATGCGATCACAAAAGCTCCACTTTATTCAACTCAAGATTTCCTACATCGCATGTGCACATCTCCATGATACGAAACGGCTGTAGCTTCTCAAGACTAAAAAAAATATAGGGATGACAGAATAAGAATTACCGCAAACACAGAAAACGTGGATGCCGAATTTCCTGGTACGCGCTGGTAGTCAGCCTTAATCAGGAAATAATCTTCTCCTTTCCTAGACTGGGCCGCATGCCCATATCTCAGAGTTGGCTTCTCCGTCTTCTCGCTCCTTATTTCTTTGCTGATCAAAGCAGCAAGAGGCACAAGATTATCACGACGACGTCTCCCTTCCCCGGATGCCATTTATGCACCCAAACTTTCGGAGCTTAAAGATTATAAACTGCAATTTCCTTGAAGAAACCAACAAGTGATCTCCCAAAATACAAAAAGTTGTGCTCTCTTCAACTCCACGACCATTGGAAATTCTACTCTACTACTGACATTCAACTATCTTTCGAAAATCCACAAAGCTTTCCAACTTGATCTGCAATTTATCATTAGCAAAACAATGGAAAATGTTAGACTAAGATCAAGCAAATAAATACAAGCAGAACGCAATTGGGTTTATGGTTTAACAACTAATAACAATTGTAAGCTTATAATAAGCCAAACTGCCTGTTTTTTGCCTTGAATAGTGCTAATTACAACTGCCATGAACATGAGCTTCAAATGCTCTAAGCAAAGCGACAAGATTAGAGATAGACGGAAATTTTCTGCAGCAGACAAAACGAGAGTACAAAAAAAAAAAAAAAAACCTGAAATACCCAGAAGAAGAATGTCTGGCTGTTGTGTGATTTGAGCCAAGAGGCAAAAAATGCAGATCGGACCCTGACAGTAAGCAATCAACCACTAGTAGCACCACGTTCAACAAGGTATATCATAAACACGCATATGGAAGGCGCTTTTGGTGACAAGAACCGCACTGGAAGCCCATTAATCTAAAGTCAATTAAAACCCAAAGTAAATAAATAAGCAATGATAAAAGTAAAGATTCTTTCTTTTTTTTTTTTTAAGTGGGTTTCTGTAGAATCTCTTGTTGGTAGTCGTAGTAATTTTTTTTCTTTTTGGATAATGGGAGGATTACATTGATAAAAAACGGAGTGGCTCCTACATAATCTCGCCTTAGCAGTAAATTAAGACGTCAGTTTGTTGCTAGTCCTAATTAAGTGTTTTAGTAAAACTTTTGTTGTTTTTGTTATTAATTACTGTTTTTATATATAATTAGTCGATAATTTATTCATTGCGTGAATTATAATTTAATATATTATACAAAGTATATTTATAAATATCTATAAATTAAAATATTTATTACACAAATAAATAATATATACATTTTATTTGTTAGCTTATTTTGCATAATTACTTACTTTATAATTTTAGAATATTTTTATTTTCATTTATAGTTTTTAATTAAATTATTTTATTTGTCAAATTGATATAAACTTTAATTATTAATTTATAAAATAATTAATTTCACAAATGATAAACTGTTATTTCAAATAAATTCTCAATTTAACACATGGCATTCTCTCATCTCAAATAAATTTTAGAATTGAAATTAATTATATATATTAATTGATTGATTACTAAGATTGAAACAAATTCTAAGAATGTTAGCTTCTTGTTTGCTCTATTGTAATGAAACTTCTTCTATATGTAAATCAAATTTGGATTTGTTTTTATCAAATCTCTCAAATACTAGATCATCCCATGCTTTTATTCAAATGTAATTATGTAGCATCATTGATGCAATTACAATATTCCTTTGCATATTAAAAGAATATGAAGACATGATTCACAGTATCTTCATCTAACTTTGCAAATACTAAATATGTTCAATACAATTTCTAAGAAATCACTGTTAATGATTAAAAGTCTTTTTGGGCTCTTTTGATTAATCAATAAGGTAAAAATCAAGTAAGTTATATCTTATTCATTTATAAATCCAAGATATCATTCTATTTGCAGATAATTAATATTTATTACGTAATATTTTCTAATTAATATTTATTACGTAATATTTTCCTATAAAAATAATATAAGAATCATTACTTCAATTTTACATATATTACATTGAAATTGTAAAAAAAAATAAAATTGAAATACACATATACATGAGAGTAACTTAAAAATTTTTAATACCTTTTTCTGAATTTTATATTGAAAAAGTCATGCATCATGAGTTATTCTTTTTCGTTCCACTATTATAAATGTGAATTGCATATCAAAACTATCGTATAAATATTTTATTTTGTGATAGCACTCTTTTTCTATCAATAAATCATATTAAATCTTACTCTCTAACAATAGCATGCCCATGAATACTATCTAAAACTCTTATGCAGTCCTATAAAATATCACTCATTTTAAATATAAACATACAAATAAGATATGAAATTAAGAATATAGAATAATATAAATTACCTCAAAATAAGACGTGTATGTCTTATTATTTAAGTATCTCAAACGAATGCAACTAAATTTAATTTTCGAGTTTTATTAAATCAATTGAAAATTTCATCATTGCTCTTAATACCTCACGAAAACTACGGCTAATAATTTCACTTGAATGTTAAAAAATGTTCTTAAACTTATCCATTTAAATCACTTAAAGCAAGCACAGATAAAAACATATCCATTTTCTCTAATATAGACATCCTTCGTGATGAAATTAATCCATAATTTCTTTATAGTTTTTGACAAAGACTAATTAATGTATGTTTGTCCATTCTTAATATATTAACACATTTGTATGTATGTTTGTCCATTCTTAATATATTAACACATTTGTTTTTAATCCTTTGCATTATTTCATGTAACCACCTAAAATCTATGTAAAGTGAATCCATGCAAGGCTCTTGATGAAATATATTTTTGACTGTAAATAATATAGATAACTGCAGCACTTCTTTATCACCATCTTCATCATTCATAATTTATTGAGTGGCATATATATCTATCAAACCCATGATTGTCCAGCGTCACTTTATCCTCTTCCACATCTCTTACCACTAAGAGTGCTCTTAATGAAAATATCTAAATATAAACTGAATTGTTCATTGATCCAAATAGTGCTTTCAATTTTTTTACTTTTGCTTGGTTTCATATTATTACTGTAAAAAGCATAATGTTAATAATTTGTATTCATTATATTTGAAACCGCAATTAAATATACACAAATGAAACATACGTGGAAAAATTTTTATAATTTAATCATGAATATATATATATTAAAATAATCAAATATATATGAAAAAAATATTAGAAACAATGTTCGTACTCTCAATAATATCATCGCAATCTAAATAAAAATAATAATAAACAAAAAACACGTAAAATGACACTTACTGCATAACGAGGCTGCACAAGAATGAAAAAAATCCTAACAATTATTGATTGTCTTCCTTAACATAAAATTAATAAGAGAAAATTAATGAAATTAATTTTAACGTAGCTTAACAATAATGAAATTAATTTTAACGTAGCTTAACAATCTAATATAGTAAAAAGCAAACTTATGATGATGAATGTCTTTAATAATATTATGCTTAACCACACACTACAATAGCTATATAGAAAACTAATAGGTTTTATAAATGTAACATTTTATTTATATATAGATGATATAATATTTTAAAGTACCTATATTTTTATATTTTCACTTTTTTTTATGATTTTAATTATAGTCTCCATATGTGTTTAATTAACACTATAAGTACTTTATTTAAATTTTTTAATTCAAAACTAAAAAAGAATTTAATAATATTGATAAGATAATTAGGATGAAAAAATCTGAAAATTTAATATTATGCTAAGGATATTATAGACTTTTTAAATAATTTTAACGAAAATATTAAATTAAAAAACAATTTTAGGACCCAATATGTAATAGATCAAATGAGAGAAATTATTTTTATGCAATACTGAAAAATAAAAGATAAATTGATTAAATATAACAAATAAAGAAACCACGGAAAAAATTCTAAGATTTTTAATAAAAAAGTTAAGAGAACTACCTAATAGTGTAACATAAACAAACGTGAAAGACTAATTTAATCACAAACGTAATGAAATTATGTAAGAAATGTGATTAAACTCTAACAAATCACAAACGTGAAAGACTAATTTAATCAAGATATAACAAACAATTTAATTAAATATGAGAAACCATAAAAAGTTCATAACAACTAATCCTAATTTTTTTTATGTCATTTTGACTTCAATACTAGTCAATTAGCCCCTCTCCATATCTCTACTCCATTTTTTTGGATGACGAAGTATGAATAATTGTTTTGGACATTTGCTACTTTATAAAGAAATAAGCCTTTTTTTTTTTTTTGGCTTTTTAGTTTATAAAGAAATAAGCCTTTTTTTAAAAAAAAAAAACCTATGCAATAAATGCAGAATCAAGTATTGTTGGTACACAAGCTTATGAACAATTCTTTTGGATATATATTCATTCAAGCTATCAAACTCTCAAGGTGGCCATGCTCATTAAAAATCAAATTGTCCATAATGACATTAATTTTCAATATTACATTGAAAAATCTCGAGTGCCGTCAGATCTCGGAGGATATATATATATATGAAAAGTGATGTGCAAGTAATTAAGTTCGTTTTGTTTTCAATTCCCCCCTCAAGAAAAATTGATGGATTATATATAATCCATTAATTTTTGTTGAGGAGGAAATGGAAAACAAAGCGAACTTAATTATTTGCACTTCACTTTTCATACATAAAAAGCTGTTTTCACAAAAGTGCAACGAATGATTTTCTAACATTAAATATAAAATTTCGAACATAATGACAGACTATTTTTTTTAGTACATTGTACAAATTCTCTTCAACAAGCATTACTAATTTAAAATAAGAAACAAATATAATAATAGCCAATGGAAATATGCTAGTACCATAACATAAGAGAAAACAGAGCTGATTAATTAAATGAAACAAATGCTTAGAATCAACTAATTATTTCTTGTCATTCCTTGAGATAGGCCTTCAAGCTTTTCTAATCATGAAATGGAGTGAGATCAATGTCCATACGTTTCTTCCCTTTACTAGCCGCCTTCAACATTCCAACAAAACCAACATCCACGTTACTATATAATTTTAAAAGGACAAAGGGTTCTAATATTAGAAACACATCCGCATTGGGACGTGCCTGTGAGCCATTAGGAATACTGATTTGTGAGATTCTTGATTACAAGTTGAACCTTTTCTTCTTCTTCTTCTTCTCTTTTTTTTTTTTTTTTGCATTACTAAAAAAATGACACCAATATGCTTATTACTTGAAAAGAAAAAGAAAAGTTCTTATTGTTCCACCAAAAATAACTTTCCCATAGAAAATATTTTTCAACAAAAAAATTCTAAAACATATTTTTTGATGCTTAAAATACATAACAAAAAAATTAATTTTCTTTTAATTTAAAAAATTATAATAAAATTTAGACCATAAACACTATATTTATACTATTCATTCTTTAATATAAAAAAATATTAAAAATAAAAACTTTTGTAAAACCCACTAATCACCAATACAACAATGACTAATGGTAGGTATCAATAATTAAAAATGATCAATAATAAATGTATATATTTATATGATTTTATTTTTCATTTAAATTAATTTATATATTTATATGATTTTATCTTTCATTGAATTTATCAAAATTCAAAAAAAGACTTTCAAAATGATTTTTTTAAAATGACTTAATTTTTCATTGATTAAAAAAATATTTTCTATTGACAAGAATATGCTAAACATCAGAAAATGTAGAAAATATTAGAAAAATATTTTCCGCCAAACAAAATGGACCCATAGTACTTGAATATGCCATTCTTCTATATCTTTATTTTATTTTTTATCCTTATTCAAAAATATAAGAAATTCCATAGGGGTTTTCTCCATCTTATTGATCAAGATTTAAATTTTCCTAGGGCCAAGCCACAGGGAAAGTTTACAATGTGGGAGCAAATCTATTTAGCAATTGGATTGTTTTTAGAATTATTTTATAAATCACAGCACCATGATGTACGATTAAAAAAATAAAAAATAATGGCAGCACTGTGATACACATATGACAGCAACGGATTAAATCCCACATAAACAAGCATATCGGTGTCAAAATTAAAGAGCAAGGTTCAACGTTCCATCTCAGAGTCAGTATTCCAGCTAAAGCAGCACTAAAGCGTTTGCCAACGCGCATGTGACTATGAAGCATAGATACGTGTATGAGAAACCCTATTTTCTACAAAAGTGAAATAAGGGTACAGCATCTATATATATATATATATATAAACAACATTCAAGCAACAGTGGTAGAGCTCCCAAACAACAAAGGTAGAGAAGCTAGGGTTGCGCCACATAGAGGGAAAAAAAAAAAACAAAGAGGAGAAAGAATTAGATGGTGAGAGAACCAAACAGAGCCACCAAGCGGTCAGAATTTTCACAATGTTAACAAGTTCTATTTTTTTCTTTGACTTTTTAGAAAGACCTTTTTTTTCAAATTTGACTCCAAAATTTTAAAAACTTGTCCCTGGCAAGTCTCCGGCATAAAAAAAAAATTCTGAGGGTTCAGAAAAAGCTCCAACCACAAGCCAGAGACAATGTAGATAATCAAATTGACATAAGAAGAACAAGAAAAGGCACTAATTGTGACAGAGACAGAACAATATAGATACTGAGAAATGCCGCAAAAAGTAAATTCAATTGAATTCGTAGTAACTCTATAAAACTAATAGTCATTTGACACTCGGATCTACAATAATCTCCTACAAATTAGAACGCAAGCATGCAGTATAAGTGGCATTGGTCCCAAGAAGAGTTTCTAATACTAGACATAATTGTAACCAGAGTTTATGCACCCATTAGATTAGAGATAAGTTAAGAACTTACAGCTATCGCCACAAGCTCCTCTAGCAGCTCCTCTAAATGGCGTAGAGGCTATTGCCATGAAAAAGGTAAATACTATTACATAATGAGCTTTTGCCATGAAATAGTAAATATTATTATATAATGAGCTTTTTAGAGCAAGTACAAAATAGGAAAAGAAACTCACCCATTGTGTCGGACCATCTACAGGGGCATTTAAAGGATCATCATGCACCTAAGCAGCAAACACACAAAAAAAGCATTCAAAAGCTAAAATTGCAAGGAATCTCAAAATCAAAGATGCTAGAAAAGGACAAGCAACAACAAAATAAAAAAGATATGCATTGCATCAAATAACTTGCAGGATTTATATAAACCTATATTTGTTTCACTTTTCCCTCCTACCAATGAACCTCTGAAACCACTGACTAGAGGAAGGTGCAAGGTAACTTCAATTACTCATGATCACTTTTAGAACAATTGGCATCGTAAAATTTAAAGGTTTTAAAACTAATTAATCACTTCAGCAGATTTACCATACCTCCATGAAAATTCCATCCACCCCAACAGCAACTGCTGTCCTTGCAATGCATGGTATTAATTCACGAAGACCTCCACTGGCAACACCTCCACCATCCAACTATAAGAAAAGCGTAAACTCACCCATTTAAAAAGGAAAACAAGATTCAATGAGAGAGATAGACTCAACATAAAAAGAAGATTGTGGAAATCAACAAACAGAAAACCACCCCCCCACCACCCCCCCACAACACACACACCAAAAAAAAAAAAAAAAACACTGCAAGGAAAGCACGAAACAACCACAAAGGCAGTGGACCTGTGCAAATTTCCAAAATGATGTATAGATTGGTTTTTCACATGCTAAAGACTATTGTGTAAACCATGTACAACACAACCGCCTTGATTAATTATGGAACAAAACTCAATCCATGCACCATTATCTTACAATGGAACATAAAATGTAAGAAAATCCATACCTTTCTCTCGGCAGGCTGTTGTAGTGAGTGTGTCACATCAGCTACCTGTATTGAAGCATGTAGCGATTAGATAAAAAAAGTGGGTCATAATTCATATTAATAGAATAATCTGAGGAATTATTCGAACACTGTCAAATCACGAAAAATGGAAACTCTTTAGGAATTTCATCTTTCTAAGAAAGACTTTTCTCTAGCTAATTGCATGCTCTTTTGCATCTTATCCAGTTAAGGATCCAGCTCTGAGAAGGCTATAGTATCCAATTCTCTCAGACAAATATCCAATCACATTCTGAAAGCTCTTTTTTTGTTCATAGAGCACAAATTTTCAATCCAAGACAAAAGAAATATTGAAGCTCTAGAGAATTTTGTGGGTGATAAGTAATAAGAGAAAGAAATTGTTTACATTATCATCTCTAAGTTTAGCTAGATTATAACATGCAAAAGCCCTGAATTCCATGAGTTATTTACTTATTAGACCTTTTATTTTTAAAGATAAAGGCTTTTTTTAAGTATCGCAATATACTCAATCACAGCATAAAAGTATATGCTTACAATAGGACAATCAGTGTCCCTCAACCACTCCAGATTTCGTGGATCAACGATCAAATCATCTACAAACCAAAAGCCAAATACAAGATCAAGTCAAACCAAGTAAGAAAAAGAAATTGAGATTCACTAAAGATTTCAATCCTATAATATGTTTAACTTTTCATCCTAAATGCAAATAACTTGTGAAAATTTAAGCTTTAAACTATCAGTCTAGTAATTCAATTACATAAATCTCAATCTCAGGGAACCAAATGCTAGATTAGATTTTTCTTAGGGCAAATATAGCTAACACTCGAGATAAATTATTTAATAGTGAGATTCATATAAAGTCAAGTGAAAAGTATTTCAAAGAAAATCGTTCTTCTTTAAAGTACGACAATAATCAGCAGCTATCTGAAAAATCAATCAGCTAATTGAATGTATCAATTGGGAAATCAAGTTGAGAACTTCAATAGAAAATATAATTGCACCAGCAATCAAATTTTCCTAATGCTGATGGTTATAAAACCCTCAAGCACCATAAGTGTAGGATCTAAGGTCATTTCAGATAGAGCACTTGAGGACAAGCAAAGGATCTGGTCATGGAGGAATGTAGAATAAGCAGTTATTGATGACTCCTCCATGAACTTTACTGTCCTGTAATTAGCAAACTATAGTCACCAAATGAAACAAGATTAGAGGGAACATAAATGAGGTTGCACAAAAAAAAAATTCCAGTAGATTGAAGCATGGCATCACCCAATGTAACACAGTAACAAGGGGTCAGATTTATGGCAAGTGCGCTAGAACACCCCTATACATGAACAAAGCTAAGGTTCAAGCATCAAAAGAATATGGCAAATAGTACTCAGGACAGTTACTGTTACTTACTATAGCCAAACATAGTTCCTCGCTCACAAACCATCACATTAGAATTTCCAGCCAATCGAACCTTCTCAGCAGAATTTACCATGACCTGCCCATTTTAATGGTTATTAATTAAGCAAGCAAAACTATTAGATAGATACAATAATTTCAAAAACTTCTAACGAAATATCTCCATCAGATTCTTTAAGAAAAGGAAGTATACTCACAGAAGGAGCACAAAACTGGCCTTTTTTAATATTGATAATTTTCCCTGTCTTGGCAGCAGCAACTAGAAGATCAGTCTGTTACAATAAATTTAAAAAATGAGGTAAATAATTATCTTCGTTGTTAAACAGATGTAAAATGCAACCATTAAAAAAAATTAAACCAAAAAAAAGGGTAGGGATCATAATAGCACTAGGCTCCAAGGAAAAAACTATCAACTTCACCTGACGACATAAAAATGCAGGAATCTGTATGATATCTGCAACTCTGCTAACTGGTTCACACTGGCCATTTTGAAATGGTAACAAATAGTTGATAAAATGTTGAAAATCAAGTGCAATCTCATCATTTCACATTGTTAATTAAATTCAAAATTAAAGAAAGTTATTATTAACAGAAAAACAGAGACAAAAACACTACAAAGTGGCAGAGAACTATAAAATGAAAGAAATATAGCAAATAAGAATTACATCAACATGATGGCCTAAGGCATATTCTACCTAAGGCTTATTACAACTAATATACCCGCCTATAGTTTTCTTGTTAGCAAAAGTGATGCAGGACAGCTTGCAGACGAGTTTAGGATTAGGTTTGAGTTAATCAAAATGTAGAAACTCAAGTGGACATTGGAAACTGTTGATGGTGGCAGATATCTGCAATTAGCAGTATTTCATATCTGATTTTGCAAAAACAAAGAACCAAAGAACATTCACACTTAGAATCCCTTAGGCCTCCCAGGCCAGCCAAGGCTCCATTAACATCTAGAATAACTGATTTGCAATACGGGGAAAAAAAAAAAAAAAAAAAAGAGCAGCAATAACTAGAATTTAATTGATTGAAATACTGAGTGATAAAGCATTGAAAGCATGCATAATTATAGACTCAATTAATTAAAACAATCTTTCAAGACAATATACTCTTAAATCTAATCCCTGATTCTATGAGGATTTTGGACTTCCATACAGAGCTAACAAGATCAACGAGTTCCTACACAGACAAGGGCTCAAACATACGACCTAACACAAACCCAAACAACTAGACTGGGTAGGCGTACTCCAGCAAAATTGGAAGTTAAAAAGATATCCCAGCATAGCACCTATATTTGAATAAACATAAATATAGGATTCTTTAAGGGCTAGAGACCACTCAGTGTCCCATACAAACCCTATACTAAATTGAGATTGAGATTATGAGTTTCAGGAGTATCTAACTCCATTTTTCTTCATCACATTCTTGACTGCATAACAAGCAACCACATTCACCACATAGGCATATAAGCACACAAGACAATTTTTCTTTGCAGCAATCCGAAAATTGAAAAAATAAAACATCCATTTTGAACAAGAAAGAATGATTAATAATATTCAACAAGGCAGTAAACAGATGTGAGATTAATGTCCTCAGAAATAAATCACCTTGAATATTCTCCACTCTTTTTCAACAGATAAAAATTTATGTTAATAAAATACATGTACTTCTGTAATGCTTTTTTGTCATAGTAAAATGATGCAATATTTTGTGTGATAGGCTTATGCTTAAGTAGGCTTATAACAGTCAGATATAAATGACGACACCCAGTCAAGGGCAACAAAATATAAACATACAATATTCAACAAATTCATTTACAATGACAAATCATTAGCTTGTACTCTATCAGAGAAGTGGTTAATTAGTAATGCTCTGCTACTGGAGCAAATGGTTATAACATCTGACAAAATCAAAGATAAAAAATTGTAAATAACAGCCTCTGGTGTTTGGCATTTGGAGCATGTTATCATGGGTTAAATCAGGTCTTCATGAAGAAAGTGGAGATGGAACTTAATGCTCAGGGAGGATGTCAGTGTTGAACTAAACACAAAGAGAAGTGGAAATATTTTGTGCATAACTTAAATGGAATAAAATTCACAAGCTTTTGAAAATATAAATAACCCTTGGATAAGTTTGAGAATCAATTGTTAATTTTTCTTATTACAGGATCTTTACTTCTAATCATTTTGCTATCTAAAATTTTGAGGGTAGCTCCCTTTTTTTTCTTTTAAAGGTACTTAAAATGCATGTACTCTATGTACAAGGGATAACATCATCTCTGATGCATTTATTAATAAAGTCTTCCTTGTATAGATTAAAAAACATCCCACAAAATAGAATCAACAAAAAGGCTATAACAAAATGAGAACTCAAGAAATATTAGCTCAAAATAAGAGGTTACCTGAATAGTTTCATGCACATCGGTAACAATTGGGATGTCATATGCTGTTTTAACCTTCTCAAGAATCTGTCACCGAGAAAAATGAAATATAAAATTAATAATTTATCATTTTACATATGCAAAGATTCGCACATGTAGACATAATATAGCAAAATATTGAAAGGAAAAATTGGAAGATATTAAGAAACAAAGTTACTAATATTATTTATACTTAATAAATATGACTTATATTGTTACAAGCGTTGGTGTCTCAGAAAGCAACAATGGATGAACACCAGAGAAAGTAAATGACAACATGAATCACCAAAATAAATGTCAATAATTAACTTGTCTTAAGTCAGCACAGGTGCAAGATACAAAAAAAACACAAAAGAACAATTTTTGGGTTGATTACTCTTAGATATTCTCAAGTATGTCCATGCAATTTGTGAAGGATTTAGGCTGTGGGTTGCGAACAATTTCCAATTATGTAATCTTGTTCCTACACTGGTAATTCAAGCCAAAGTTTTTCTGCATTTCAAACCATGGATTAACTTAATTTCTGCACTTTGTGTATTTTACTTCACTTTCCTCTTAAGAGCTTATAAAACTAATTAGAATCTGAAGATTTGAGCTCAAGAAGCTACAGCAGTAGGTGTTTGATGCTGCAGGCCGTGATATTTTTGTTGTGCCAAAAAAAAGCTGTTACTCTAGTATATTTGCTGTGATTTTTTGTATTTTTAATGCACTTGTAATCTTCCTTTTTGACTAAGAAATTTTTAGAACTTTTTGAGGTATGGTCTAGCTTAAGTTAAGCATGGGACATAGATGTAAATCATGCTCGATTTAAGGTAGTAGCAGGTAGCTGTTGTTGACTACCTTTTACAGTTCATGATTGTAATTTTCTACGTATATCAATAGAACAATGAGCTGTGTTGCTCTTCTCCCATTTATCTTCTTTGTTCTTCATTTTCTGCTCTTCAAGTTAGAGAAAAACCAACAGAATCTATTACAGCACATTAGAAAAATAAAAAATAAAAAAAGAAGCCCACAGATTAATGAATCAACTTACTAGTTGTTGCAAAATGGTTTGATTCCTATTTTACACTAACAGTTTGACCTTGGCGTCTGAAGCTGAAAATTTATATCCTCCCAATATACCAAAATAAAAACCAGAAGAAAGAAGAAAAAACTGGAAAACAAACATATAATGATTGACACACCTTCAAGCCTTTACTCATGCCAGGACCTCGAAATGACTTTGAGGATGTCCTGTTAGCTTTGTCGAAACTTGACTTAAAAACCAACTGCAACCCAACTCTACAAGATTCGTAAAGAAGATACTATGAGACGTAAGAGATCCATAAAATAAAAAATCACTGAATAATAACTGAGAAAACCAAATTAAAAAAGAAAAAGGAATTAAACTTCCATAGAGGGCTAAAAGATCGAAGTGCTTGTGTTTATTATTTATTTTGAACAGAATCAAACAAGAAATCTAGTCTCTTCACTTTTCTGCAGTAGTCTTGATTTGTTTGGCCATTCTGAAAATGTGTTCCTCAGATTCAATCACATTGGGCCCTGCTAATAAGAAAAAGGGTTGCGCTGCCTGTTGCAGCCAATTGCAATATCACATTCAGCATATAGGCAATCCTCAAGCACCAAATGATAACTTGTTCAAGATTAAATGAAACCTTAAGCTGGTTAAATAGCAAAGTTGAGGATTCCATCTCCTGCAGTTAGCCAAAAGCCATTGTTAACCAAAAAAAAACTGTCACCGCATCCATGTTACTCGAATTCTACACAAAACACGATAAAAAAAAAAATATAGTATGAATAGTCTTTCATGCCTTAATCAGATAGATTTCGTTTTGGATTCGCAGCTGCTGACAAAAAGAAATCCTTGCACAAATCTACCTCGGTGGTGTTTACGGTTCAGTAAACAACGAAGAAAAGAAGGTTGTTTAATAAGTTCTGTTTTAATCCATCACTAGCCTGACACTGATGATGGAGTTGAATCGGAGAACCAGGTTGCACGGATACATAAACGGAAAAAGGAACACGCAGAAATGGTATTTTTAAAAAATTATAGAAATAAAACTTTAGAAAAATGCGTAAATATAAAAAATATAAAAATATATATATTATTTTTAATAATTATTGAAGTAAATAATAAATATAATAATATTTTTAAACATCCTAAAGTAGCCTCAATACTGGCCAAAAAATGATTAGTTTTCATGAAATGAAAAATAGCTATTCCATAGCCAAATAAAAAGAGAAAATGAGGGTAAATACAACCTAGAAAAGTATATTAAAAGAAAATTATTCATTGTGAATATCATGGCAGAATCAAAATCTGAGTTGTTAGAGAATTATAACCAGAAAACAGTTTTCTGCATAATTTCAGAAACTGGATGATAAAACCTGTTCAGTTAGAGAATTATAACCAGAAAACTTTGGCAGAGTTTTCTCCATAATTTCAGAAACTGGATGATAAAACCTGTTCAGCTAACAAATTTAAAAAAAAAAAAATTCTCTCATGCAGGCAGGCCAAGAATCAACATAGTCAAATTTAAAATGTGATAGTCCAAAAAGTGCAATTCATATTTCCATTTTTCATCAATCAAACCAGGAACAATATCGGCTTACAACAGGTCTCCAACACTCTGGCAATGCAAAGATTTAAAATTGCTAATCTTGTGTTTTTTGGAGCTGAATCAATCAACAATAAAGCGAAACAAAGCTAGTGCTAATCTCAAATTAAGAATACAACCCAAATTCCACAACCATCCATCCAGCAGCATAGAACCGAGGAGCCAACAACTCACATGAAATTCAAAATTCTGTATTCCAAACACAGTTAGCCATGGAGATGCATCTCAAAACCTCAAATTATACATGCTACAGTCGATCTGGTT
Organism: Omphalea diandra; assembly: GCA_949677035.1. Classification (NCBI taxonomy): domain Eukaryota; kingdom Viridiplantae; phylum Streptophyta; class Magnoliopsida; order Malpighiales; family Euphorbiaceae; genus Omphalea; species Omphalea diandra. The sequence goes on along the minus strand of CATIWR010094515.1, from coordinate 4,060 downwards.
TCCTAAGGCAAAGAAACGCGTCTCCTTTTAAAAAAAAATTTTGCACCGCCCGTTTCAATGGCTTTGCTATGCTGGGTGCAACCTAGTTGGAAAGACACGTGTGGAGGCGGTGCATGTGTTTCTGTACCGAGGAGCAACTCATTTTATACTTTTCTAATTATTAAATGTATAATTAATTAGATTTTTAAATTTTATATTTATATAACTAAAAAAATAAATTATATAAAATTAGTAAATATTTAAAATTTTTTAAAAATATATATAAAATAAACGTTTTAATAAATATAATTTTTATAAATAAATGAATAAAAAATAAATTTAAAAAAAATAATGAAAGAACTAAATACAAAAAGTAAAATAATAGTTACACAGTATTAACAGAAAGTTAAATAAAATAACATTAAGAAATAAAAAAATATTTTTATCATTCATTATTAATATACATATTTATTATAAAAATTAAAATATTATAATAATATTTATATTTATAAATATATTTTAAAAATTTAATGTATAATAAAATTTTATTTCTATGACCTATAAATTTAATGTATGATAAAATTTATCATAAATTATAAGAGAAATAATTATATATATATATATATATATATATATATATATATATATATATGTGTGTGTGTGTGTGTGTGTGTGTGTATGCGCGTGTTTATGCGCGTGTACATAGATATTTTATATATTATCATAAAAATGAATTTTAATTATTTTATTATAATAAATATTTAATTGAACTACAATTTATAAGATTTGCGCTAATTAGATCAAAATAAATTAAAATTTTAAATTAAGCTTATTTAAAGATTTGCTGGAATTTATTTTTTTATGATTTTATTATCTAATTAATAATTCTGTTAACAGTATTAACAGATTTATTAAAAAAAAAAGGTTCAGACAATAAATGCAATTAGTCGAACAAGTTAAAAAAAAAAAATTTATAGTAAAAACACTTAAAATAATTCGAGATATATTATTTCTCTCTGTAACAGGAATGATGTGTGTTATATGAATCTACCTGGCTCACTACCTACCTCTCCTTCAAAATCTTTGAAATTCTCTTTTATATAATCATAATATTTATTTAGTTTAACTCTAATAAGTTTTAAATTTATTAATCATTAATTAAGATACGTACTTGCAATAAAATTATTAATCAAGTTATCAAATTTATAAATTAGCAACTTATTCCAAATGTATAATCAAATATGACGAATATCGCATAATGTACAGTAAATAGTTACAACAAAAAATTGATAAATTGATCATTCGTGAAGAGCTTTCATAAGTTTTTTTACATCTAAAACTCATATACTATCATGTGATTTTTAATTGATTTGAAGGGTATATATATATATATATATATATATATGTGTGTGTGTGTGTGTGTGTGTGTATTAGGGGTGATCGGTTTTGATTCTGGATTAATTAGTTGAAATTATTCGGAATTAAACTGAAAATCGGTTCTTTGAAAAATGAAAAAATCAGTACCAAACTAAAATAAAAAAAAATATTTGTCTCGAATTGAACTGATTTTCAGTTTGATCCAATTCAAATATTTAAGGGCTAATAGATCGGTCTAGTTCAATTCAGGTATTTAGATATTTTGGATCTCTTTTCTTAAAAAGATTAAATTTATAAAAAATATAGTTTATATCTATATAGACACACACATAAATATTTAAAAATTAAATATATATAATTAAAAATAAATACATATATGCATATATATTTAAAAATTAAAATTGCAAAAAAAATTGTTTATATATATATATATATATAGACATACACACACACACAAACACACTCCGGTTCTAGATAATGATTCCAATATGACCAATTCAAATCGATTATTCGGACTGGATAAAAATTAATAATCGGTATCATCTTTAATTACAATTACGGTTTGGATGAGTTTGTTTATTTTTTGTTTTTTCAATTTTAGTTATTTTTTTATTTGATTAATCGATCTGATTCGATATATTCAAATTTCATACTCACTCATAATATGTATGTGTGTGTTTGTGTGAATATATATATTACGGTTTGGATGAGTTTGGTTATTTTTGTTTTTGAATTTTTGATTATTTTTTATTCGATTAATTGATATAATTCGATATATCTAAATTTCGTGCTCACCACACACACACACACATATATATATATATATATATATATATATATATATATATATATATATATATATATATATATATATATAGAGAGAGAGAGAGAGAGAGAGAGATGTGCGTGTGGTGAGGGGATAATTTGCAAAAGGATGTAAAAAAAAAAATTAGAGAAAATATGAAAGTTTAAAACATAATTAGAAAAAAAGGGCATCTGAAAAATATAAGTGGCGGACTGAATAAATTAAAAAAATAATGTAAAATAATGATTTCTGTAGAAAATAAAAAAATATCACGTGTTCACCAATTAAATTGATGGACGCAATAAATAATAATAAAAATAACGCATGTTTTGTTATCACCATTTCCACCTTACGTCCTTCAATTTAATGGGTAGATGAACTATTTTGACCCCGCTCCTTCCCTTAATAATTTTCAAACTGTCATCTTTTTATAAATAATTTTTCACTTGCACATTTTTTTCTATTTTTTTACACCCTTTTATAAATCACTCTCTCTCTCTCTCTCTCTCTCTCTCTCTCTCTATATATATATATATATATATATATATATATATATATTAAGACTTATTTAAATAGTCAAAATCTTTAAATATAATTAATTTTATTTAAATAGTCAAAATCTTTAAATATAATTAATTTTTCTTGTTTAATGAAGCTCAATAAAATAAATAATATTAATTATTAGTATTCAAAACATTTCAAAGCATTCCATATATTAAGTCATGAGTATCTTTTATATAATTGATGCCAAAATAAAAAATTAAGACATATAATATGTGAGATGATGTGTTTAATTAATTTTTTATATTTTAAATGATATATATATATATATAATAAACTTTATTTTAATATAAGAAAAAAGAAAAATGGCAGTATAATAAGTGTTTTTTATAAATATAAATAGAAAGAATATATTTAATATAGTTAAATTAAATTTATCATTAATAAAAAGTTTGACTCTCTAACTTTTTATCTCATTATCAATATATTCTATGGTAATTGATTTAGAAGTGATACATAATCTTATCATAAATAATCAAGCAAAATTTTTTATTAAGACCACCAAACTTTAATAGCTTATAAATTACAGTCCAGTGGATATAGTGTTATGCCGTGTGGTTTGATTGTTTTAAGAGCTCAAGTTCTTGTATTAGTGCGTCAGCAATTACTGGTTAGCCTGTATTTGTAGGATGTTGATTTCAACATCACCTATTTTTATGTTTTGATAATTTCAGTCTTTATAAGGAAAATAAATAATTAAAACTTAATTTTAATATGTAATTATTTATTTTTTAAAATTTAAATTTAATTTTTAGTAACATTTCATTGTATAAGACGATAATCCATATGATATGAAAAAATATTTGAATGTATTTTATGCATTTTACTAATTTTAAAGTTTTTTATTTATCGATATATATATATATATATATATATATATATATATATATATATATATATATATTAGGGGTGATTGGTCCTGATTCTGGATTGATTAGTTGAAATTATTTGGAATTAGACTGAAATTGGTTATTTGAAAAAATGAAGGAACCGGTACCGAACCGGAAAAAAAATATTCATCTTAAATTGAACTGATTTTCTATTTGATCTAGTTCAAATATTTGGAAACTAATTGGTTGGTCTAGTTCAATTTGGATATTTAGATATTTCGGATTTTTTTTAAAGATTAATTTTATACAAAAAATAAAGTTTATATATATATATATATTTAAAAAAATTAAATTTACAAAAAAAATAGAATTTCTATATATATATAAATAAATATTTTAAAAATTAAATACATATACAATTAAAAATAAATAGATATGCATATATAATTAAAAATTAAAATTGCAAACAAATAATATATATATATATATATATATATATATATATATA